>CAXIUT010000180.1:0-58231 GCA_964035545.1 Bugula neritina
CCCAACCCCAACCCCAACCCCAACCCCAACCCCAACCCCAACCCCAACCCCAACCCCAACCCCAACCCCAACCCCAACCCCAACCCCAACCCCAACCCCAACCCCAACCCCAACCCCAACCCCAACCCCAACCCCAACCCCAACCCCTATAAATAATGATATGATAATCTTAAATATTTTTGAACTCTTAATCTTGAAAGATTTAATAATAAAATTTAATTCAAATGTAAAATGCAGCATACAATCATCCTTTTCTGGCTTTTCTCAACATATTTGTGCATGGCGCCTGATTCTTCACAAAGTTTGTAGCATTATTGCTAATGAACTGCTTTTGTTGCTCTGGATTCATGTTTGCATACATTTTACGCATTGAATTTGCTTATTCAATTCCATACTCTTGTTCAGCAACTTAAAACACCTTGTTAGCTGAAGTATCAACCTTCATAAGTTCAACCCAACTAGTCAGTATCATGCCTCCTGAAGGATAGGTCAATAAGACATGACCAGCACTTCCTGAATAGTTTCCTATAGTTGAAGTTAGCTATTGAGAGCTTGCCTTAATGCTCTAAACTACTGTAAGAACTTGTAGTTTATAGATGTCATGTTTCAATTGACCCTGGTTTACACTGTAAACAATAGTCCCTCCAGCTGCATTTACGTTACACAAACCTTCTTAGGCCATATCTCCAATAGTTTGAAGTTGAGCAGAAGGACACTCTTTCAGTTATCCAGGACTAAATCTAAGAACAAAGTTTCCAGAATGTTCTTTTGTTTGAATGAAAGGATTTGGACCAAGTTAGTATTTATCATTCCATTGATTTACTAAAGCCTTCAGACTAAAGTCACTGAACATAGCCATGTGTCCCTTATCGACAATTTTTTTTAGAAAATAGAACAGTCTTTCAGGTCCTTCTCCAAATTGTTTACCTGAGTAGCCACCACTACATTCCCAGTTGAAAACAACACAATCTACATCTACTTCTTTGATTGAATCTATCAATCGAGTTGCAGTTTAATCTTGAGGTTTTCCTTCAAAAGCTTAGATAAGAGAATTAAGGTAATTAGAGTCACAAGCATAGACTTCTACCTTAGTTCCTTCAAGAGCTTTTTGTTCAACAGTTGTGAAAAGATTATCATAACTACCTCCAGAACAAAATGAAACAATGACAGCAACAGTCTTTTTCTCCTTGTTTTAAGGTTTATCATTTAAGATCCTCAAACCATTTTTCACTCCGTGATTCATTGGATAATTCATAGGAGCTTGATTTGGAATATTATTTGGTACCTGAACCTTGTTTGCTCTTTTTCTTGCGACTTTTTCCATCGAGGATATTTCAATAATTATAAAAGATTTAATTCATAGCCGTTTTAAATTTTATATTATTGATAAATTCTGACAATCAATCTCTTCTTACAATCATAAAAGCTATTCCTCTGTAATCACTTAAATTTATTCGCTATCTTCTCCGATATCTAAAATATACTCTTTGCCTAAAGAAATAAATTTTTCTTCAACTAATTGTCTAATAGACTATTTCTTCATCTTTTAAGCCTGATTGATCTCCTCTAAAAGCAACAACCCATCTTCAAATGAAGAATCTCTTATGATTGGCTATTTCTAAAGACTTTCTAGGGGAATATCTGTAAATAAACTTCTCATCTTCTTAAATTAGTCGAAAATTTTAGGAATATAGATGCAATAAAGTACTCCTAGAAGTATATTTCTTTTATTTTATTAAATTATTGATATGGAAGCTAGTGCATCTTCATAATACTGAGCAAGTAAAGCCCAAAGATTAATGTTATTATCTCTATTTTTCAATTCTTCAGCAAATTCTTCTTTATTCACAAAATCACATTCTAATAAAAATTTACTGAACTCCTTTTGGAGATATTATTCATTTTCAATGATCTTTTCTTCTAACTCTTCATCTAAATACCCTTCATATCTTTTTTTACAATGCTTCCAGACAGTTATTGAAAACTAATACGTTAAATATTTTATAAACCTTGATATTTTGCAGGTTGTCAAGTCAATACCGAGAAAATTCTTTTAAACAGATCTAATATTTAAACTATTAAAGTTTATTTTTCTGAATAAATCAATTGCACTCATCAAAAGACTTATAACTCTAAATATATAAGGACTTTATTTTTGATATCTTCTTAATATCAATTATCTAATATCTTACACTATCTTTTCTTCTTTTATCTTTTAAGGTGGTATTGATGAAATTGGAAGGTTTGTTTAATTTTCATTTTAGCACTTATACTTTATTACAGATTCAAAATAAGCTTGGAAATTATTTTCTTGTATTTTCTCATAATTAATATCATCTAAAGTACTTTGTTCTATAACCTTTTTATTCTTAAATGGGTGAGTATTAGATAAAAACTCTTTTAATTCTTGAATTCCAACTCTTGATTTCTCATGAATATCAATCATTCTTTATAGAAATTTCAATAAATTTTAAAGTTTCAAAGAAGTAGATCCTATTTTTTTCATTAATTGATGCAAAGGTTTCAAAGTGACTCCGTTTAATGCTTGTAGATACTCTTTATAGTTTAAAGTTCTTTTCACAAGATAAGGATGAACTCCAAAAATCATTTAATACAATGTTACTCCTAATGAATAGATATCGCTTTTATCACTTGGTTTAAAATTTTTAATTTTAAGTTTTTAAGGAGGCATATAAGATATTGTCCCTCTTCTAGTTGTTGTTTCCACATATTCCAACGATATTTAAGATACTCCAAAATCACACAATTTGAATACAGGTCCTTTCTTCAATATATTAGCTGGTTTTATGTCTTCATGTATGATTCCTGCTTCTAAAAGGAAGATTAGTCCATGAGTTGTTTGAAAAAAGAGATCATATATTTCTTATTAGGTAAATGAGTTGCCTAACTTTTGAGTTCTGAAGGTAGCTAGAGTGCCTGACTCACAATATTCTTGAAATATATATAAGTTGTTTTATGATTCTAAATGTTGTTTATAGGTTTTGACAATATAAGGACATTTAGGTAAGTTTTTTATAATCTTCAGTTCTTTTAGATAATCTTTTCTGACTTCTTCAGAAGTAATCTTAATAACTTTGACAGCAAATAATTTAGTTTGTTCTGGCCAATCAGTCGCTTTGTATACTTTAGCTGATTTTCCTTCTCCTAGAGGTCTTAAATTCAAAGCATAATGATCCTCATTACCTGTATCTTCGTTCTGGAGAGTAATTATTTTGATCTTTTACGACTACATCAATTTTAATTAACAAGAACTATAATAAAAACTTTATCTAAAAATTATATAATAGCTTAGTCAATATTTATTTTAATAAACTTAATCTATCATCCACTCTTTATTTTATATTATGTCAAGAAAAATCTTAAAAAATATTGCAAATCACTTCAAAAATCCTTTAATCTAAGGAAAATATGAAGTCATTCCTCCTCCTTCAATCCCATCTCACATAACTAAACCACCATACGTCAACAATCCCAATCCCATCTTTGGATAGTATGAGGCAAGACCGAAACCTCATACATAATAAGCTATCAAAAGTAAAAAAACAATTATATAGAACTAAGAGTATCAGCAAAAATCGCAAGTAAAGCACTATAAGATACCAAAAACTATATTTTAAACAAAGCAGATAATAAAGAACCATTGTCTGAAGAAGATATCGATAAATTTGTTTTCAATAACCTAATATAACAAAATGCATATCCAACACCTATTGGTTTCATGAATTTTCCCAAATCAGTATGCGTATCTGTCAATGAATGCCTAGTCCATGGAATACCAACAACAAGACCTCTAGATTTCGGTGATAAAATAAATATAGATATCACTGCCTATTTCGATGGCTACCATGGAGATAACAACCTCACTGTATTCTATGGAGAACCATAAGATAAAGTTAAATTAAAAGTGACAGAAGTAACTCAAAAAGCTGTCTATGAGGCAATTTCTATATGCAAACCAGGAGTTCCTCTTAATCAAATCGGATTAACAATCGATAAAATAGCTAAATAGAATGGTTTATTTGTATGTGAAGATTTTACAGGTCATGGAATAGGTCATTTACTGCATATGCCTCCAATGGTCTTTCATACATGTAGTGTTATTATTAGTTAGACTATCATCAGTATCAATAGGTAATGCAAGTTGGACAGGTTTTTACAATTTAACCTATTTTATCTCTTTACCCATCAAAAAATATCAAGGTTTGGAAAGATAATTTCACAGCTATAAGTTAAAACAACCCAAATGCACAATTTTAACATACCATTTTGATCGTTGAAGGCGGATGCTAGATTTTGACGAAGAGACCAAGTTAAAACATACCTAATCCTAATAAAAATATTAAAAATATTTGATCATTCTGTAAATAGTTATTAATTATCTTATAAAATAACTTATAAGTGAACATTCTTAGTATCCAAATTCAAGTTTGTTTTTAAGATATTGAAGTAAAAGATATTGATTGTAGATAAAACGGTACTTTAGTTAACTATATTTTATTTTTCTGATAGTTAAAATAATGTTCAAATCGATACTAAATTCCACTGATATCGAGTCAAACTAATATCAAAGCAACGATGAAATAATCCTAAAAATAGATGGCCTTGATTTGAACTGGGCTTCACTTTTTCTAAACATCTAAGGTTCAGATTTCAAATTCAAACATCGAGATTTCTATTACCCAGTTCACGAAAATATAATTTTCAAAAATATCAATTCACACATACTCGATGAATCCATCGAAGATCAAACAATCATCCTTCCTCATCATTTTAATGTAACTATTTTACAATTCAGCCATAAATGATAGAAGGTGTCATTTCTTGTCTCTATGGCCTTTAACTAAAAATATGCAGAAGTCAAACTCTTGAAGTATTAGATGTTATTTATTGCCTTCATATTCCCAAACTGCAAAGATTGATAGAAGAAGACATCAAAAACCATATTATAGAGTATTAACTATTTTTGCTACTATCTAAAAGTATAGATTATTGTATGGGATAAATAGAAGAACTATGTCTCAATCAACTTGAATTTTAAAACTATTAGCAAATGAGATATTAAAAATATTAACTACTTAATAGAAATGATGAAACCTTCAAATATGTACTTTATCATCATAACTAAAAACAATGGGAAGATCCCACTTTCGGACAAGGATCCAAATTTATCCAAGAACTTATTCAATAATATTGTAAACATAATAAGTATACCTAAAAATAAAAAAACTAGTTTATACAGTAATACAATTAAAGAGCTGTTAGATCAAGTCCAAGAAGAAATAAAGTTAAAATAAATCCTATTAGCATCAATTAAGATCCATCTCCTATGGAAATAAGGTTGTATACGCCAAGGACAGTAGTTAAATAAAATGTTATTCCTAAGAATAGGCCATTAACTCCTTTCTATTAGTATGATGCGAGCAAATCTTTATTAGTTGATTTGACTTATATGGGATAGAAAAAGAGAAAGTCTTCAAGAGGGTCATAAAATAATGATTAGAATTCTAGAATAATGTCAGATTATATTGCCCTTAGAGATCAAAATCAATAAATTTATGAATAAACAGCTAAAATGATGGAAAATATAAAAAAAATATAAACTATTTTGGATTAAAAATCTTTAAAATCAATGAATAATTCACTTAAATTAGTATAAATAGAGGAAATATTATAATAGTGTTCATAAAAAATGAAAGAACAAGATTAGAGTACTTTGTTAATAGAGATAAATATTGACAAAGCAACAATGTAACCTTAGTAAGAAAATTAAATCGAAAAATAGCATAAATTTGATATATCTGATCTATCTGATCTTTCAGATAAAGATAATATCTATGATTAAAAGGATAAAATCCCTAATTAACAAGATTAAACTTTAAGAGTTAGTTTAGTTACAAGTAAATGGGTTGCTCTGTGATTTTAATATCTTTAAACTAAAAAACTCTAATATTATTTAGCCTAAATTAATAAAAATAGATCAAATTTCTAATAAAGTATTAAATAACATAATAAAATTTATTGGATCATCCTTTTCTTGCTTTTCTCAACATATTTGTGCATGGAGCCTGATTCTTTACAAACTCTGTAGCATTCTTACTTATATATTAGTTTTGTTAGCTTAAATCCATTCGATCATACTCCATACGCATCTACTGAGCTTTAGCGAATCCGTACTCTTGTTCAGCAACTTCAAATACCTTCTTAGCTGAAGTATCAACTTTCATAAGTTCAACCCAGTGACCCATACTTGTCAGTATCATGCCTCCTGAAGGATAAGTCAATAAGACATGACCAGCACTTCCCGAGTAGTTTCCTATAGTTGATGTTAGCTATTGAGAACTTGCCTTAATGCTCTAAACTACTGTGAGAACTTGTAGTTTATAAATATCGTGTTTAAGTTTATTTTTATTTACACTGTAAACAATAGTTCCCCCCATAGCCTAAACATTGCATCTTCCTTCTTCAGCCATATCTCCAATCGTTTGAAGTTGAGCAGAAGGACACTCTTTCAGTTATCCAGGACTAAATCTGAGAACAAAGTTTCCTGTGTGCTCTTTTGTTTGAATGAATGGATTTGGTCCAAGTTAGTATTTATCACTCCATTGATTTACTAAAGCCTTTAGACTAAAGTCGCTGAACATAGCCATGTGTCCCTTATCAATAACTTTTTTGAGAAAGTAAAATAATCTATCCACTTTTTAAGGAAATGTTTTATTACTATAGCCACTAGAACATTCCCAGTTAAGCACAACACAATCAGGATCAACTTATCCGATTGATTTCATTAGTCGAGTTGCAGTTTAATCTTTTGGTTTTCCTTCAAAAGCTTAGATAAGAGAGTTTAGATAGTTGGAATTGCAAGCATAGACTTCGACTTTTGTTCCTTCAAGAGCTTTTTGTTAAACAGTTGTGAAGAGATTATCATAGCTACTTCCAGATACAAACGTAATAATAACAGCCACAGTCTTTTTATCTTTGTTTTAAGGTTTATCATTTAAGATTTTAAGACCACTAGAAGCATTTGAAGAATAATCTTCGTCTATTTGTTGTTGCATTTATGGCATAATATCTGCATTTTTGTTAAATGCCACATTACTTTTAGCTTAGTTTTTTTTACCTTTACTCACCCAGGTTCCCATATGAAGATATTTATTATACCACACAAATTCCAAGAGTTTAATTTGTATATGACTATCTTATCAATCCTGATATAATTCTTTGATATTTAATAAAATATAAAAAGATATATTCAATCATAATAACTATCTTGGGGTTGGGGTTGGGGTTGGGGTTGGGGTTGGGGTTGGGGTTGGGGTTGGGGTTGGGGTTGGGGTTGGGGTTGGGGTTGGGGTTGGGAATAACCATCTAAATAACTTTTATAATTTTATTTAAAATTCTATAAAATACTCTGTTTTCTTATTCTTTATGATATTATCTTTATATTTTTAAAATAATATGGTATTTTATCCTCTATATTCAAAAATAATTTATTTCTCTTCATCCAATGATTCAATTATTGCTAACTTAAATTATTATCAACATAAACTTCTGCAAGCATTTCAACGATAAAAAGCAACTAACCCGATTCAATCATATCACATATCTTTAGATAAGGCAATAAGACGATTCTAAAGAGTCTGGGATATATTTTGAGTGAATCTACATTTTTACATCTTTAGAGACAAAGACTAGTAACACCAAAAGTTTATTCTTTCCTACGAGCTAACTAAAAAGATCTGAGAAGAAGTTCAGAAACATCTAAAAATTTTATCACACTTTAATTTTGTTTAAATTATTCTGGCTTATTAGCTACATTTTGTAAATGTTTCAAACACTAAAGACTATTATTGATAGAATCATTGATTTTATTCATCGACAAAGTTATCTTTGATATTTTCAACAAAATATTAATATACTCAGGTTCATGAGTAATCTAGTGCACATCACATATTCTTTTACAATCAACCAACTCCTTCAAACACTACTCTTTCTTATTCATTTCATAATGAATCACACTCAATTCTTTTTTATGCTTAAATACCAAATGACTTGTCTCTCCAAATATATCGATATAATTCTATATCGATCTCTTTAAATTATTAACCCCTTTCTAGTATTAACCCTTCCTCAACTGCTACTCAGCGATTACTTCATAAAAAAATGATATCAATGGAATCTTGCCAATATAATATATGATTTCTCCCACTTTAAGAAAACATAGATCAGCTGCCTCCTGTGTTAAGTTGTCTTTAATCAGCCAATAAATAGCTGATATTGATATTTTATAATTATAATACGAAGGTTCTCTACTATCAACAAGATAGTATATGCTGTTCAGTCTTCTTTTATTGAAAGGAATTGTTTTTGACAGTTTTATGTTTATTTAAGGAGTTAAATAATCTATTTCCTTTGGAATCTATTGCTATACTTCATTTTTTAATTCTTATAATTTATAATTATAGCTTAACGAAGAATCTTTTAAAATTTAAGTTATTTTTCTATATTTATCTGACATTTTCTCATAGTTCAATGAATACACTATAGGTTTGAAATTCACATGAGATTTGTTTTATTCTTTCAAAGTTGATATTAAATTTTTATATTTATTTTAAAGAACTTTCTTATTATTTATCTCAATACCACTATGTATTAAAATAGCATTCAACAAATAATTCTAATTAACTTGATCTCTACTACTTTTAATACCAAACAATCTTTCTGTTTCTTTCAATACAAGTTACCAAAAAGGATTATATTAATCTTAATCAAAAAATTTTCTAAAAAGATGCAAAGAACTATCAATAAGTATCTCCTCTATCTGATTTCTATTACTACTAAATTCACTAGGAAAATGATTATAAAGACTAAAAATTTAACTTCTAAAAATATTAATAAAAATAGAACAATAAATTTACGAAAGAAATATATGTCTAAAATGTTAATTCTCACATCGTTTATAAAGATAACTCCAATTCAAAGATACCACATTATTTTTTCTTATTTACTATCGAAAATCAATGCTAGAAGTTATATTCAATTCAGCATTTAAAATTTTATCCAATATTTAATTTTATATCCTTGTTGATTTTTTAATTTTACTTGCTTTTGTGGAATTTATTTGATTAGTTATTGATTTGCATAAAATTGATATTTATTTATATTAAATAAACACGACTAGAGGACATTAATGTCGATGTGAATATGTTTAAAATGTTTATTTATTTTATATAAATTATTATTTTAGTTATTGGATATTAGAATAAGTATTATAAACAAGTTACTTGTCAATATCCAACTAATATATAATACTTTTTTATTATTTATATTTATACCCTATTTTATACTAAATTCCCTAAATAGTTCTACAAAGATATTCTTTTTATTGTTAATATTAATGAAAAGATTCGCTTATTATTAATTAATCAACCATAGAAACAACCTATTTAATACAATGCCTAACAAAATCAAAATATATAGATGTTTTATTATACTATTCATTGTAATATATTTTAGACCAATTTTTGGGTTAATTTGATTGATATTGTTTTGATAAAGATTTTGATGATTTATTTTTCTTTATTACTCCTAATTTTAACATATTGTTGTCCTACTGAAAATTACTGTCGATCTTGCTGTAACCTCTATCGTTAAAAGGTAATTATTAATGTTTTTATTATTAGTTATGTTTTTATGAAATATAATTTTATTCTTTTAATTTTGATTTAGAATTAATAAGATAACTATTAGTTTTTTAATATTTTTATATTGTTTTTGATTTATCTTTTGGTACTAATTCTTGAATATCTTTAATATTTTATTACTATGATTTTATATCAAAATTTTTGATGTAGCTATTGTCTTCTACTGGAATTATAGCATCTTTATAGTTTTTTAAAAAGCCTCCCAGAGGAGTATTCTATTGAAATTAATTGTATTACGAAGGCTAACTATTTTTATATTCACTAATAGTTGGTTTTAACTCTAATCCATTATTCAGAATTCCTTTTTAATTAGATTATGGAATAAAAGGAGATTTATCCTCTATTTTAGGAATTTATTTCAATTATTAAGGTTATTTTTAAACTTTTATTTGAGGATTTTGATATTCAGTTGGAAATTGGTTATTCGAAGGCTCAAATATATTAGATTTTTCACTTACTTTACTCTAATTTTGAGGTTTTTATCCTTAGTAAGATATTTTATTCTAATTATTCTAAATATATTCTTGTTGATTTGAACTCTGTATTTCTTAACTATTTTTTTAATATGAAAAACTTTATTTTTTATGATAATATCCATCAACTTCATCTTGAGACCTAGTAAATAAAAATTAAATATGCTGATACCAGATAGTCATCAGTTCCTTATTATCAAAATAAAACACCCACTCTATTTTGATATTCTTCTTATTCAATTTAATTTAAATCCCATGTTTATCAACAATAGGCCTTATAGTAAAACAATTAGCTCCACCTTAAAGTACATTACTTCTTGATATGACCTATTTTGGTATTTGACTAAGTACCTCTTCTTCACTGTGAAACGGTAATAGTCCTTTAGGATGTTATCTTAGATATGACAGAGTTTCTTTTTTTGTATTAAGAATCAAAAATCTTTCATTTTTAAATATACCAGTGCCTGATTCCTTATTAACATAGTTGTAAAGAACAAATTAAGAAGAAGTAAGACTCAGAAAGCAAGGTTTTTTTCTCAATAGCTATAGTTGTTCACTGGTAAGTTGTTTATTTCTTTGATTATTATCTATCATTATTGTTTAAGCTAATAATATATATATCAAATAAATATTTATTGATAATCGTTGAATATATTCTCATCAGTTTTCCAAGGATTAAATACGTCATCTTGAAGTTAATCAACCTGAATTTTCTTTGAATTTTTTAATAATGTTTTTTATTTTGGTATTTTATTTGGTTTAATTTCTTTTATTGAAATTTATGATGATATTTAGGATGATCTATTCTTTTATTTCTGAGGTTTTTAATATACTATGACTGTCTATGGCTAAATATTGTTTATTTTGATCTAGCAAGCAGGTAATATCTTTTTAGAATGGGACATTTTTTCTTTTATTTTTTTAAGAGTTGTTCCCCACAGTTCAGCCCTTTATGTACTGTTTTAAGGAGTAACTTATCCTGAATTAGCAAGAGAAGAAAAATTTTTACGATACTTCTAGATAACTTCTTTGAGATTTATTGTTTTACCAGAACTATTTCTGTCATAACCAGTATCAATACTTTTATTTTGATGTTTTTCCATTTTTTTAATACCCTTTTTGTCAAGAGTTACATTATTAATCGAATAATAGTATTTATTCATTTCTTTATTAGAGTTATTATATTGCAAGGCACATAAAGATCGCTTGAATATTGGTTTTTTTTCCTTTATTGACATCTTTTTAGAAATTATTTTATCTGAAAACATAAAAAAACTGTCTCTACTTTAGTTATTTTTGGATAATTAATTATTAGTTGTCTTTCTCATGTCCTTAAACATTCCTTTAATACTTTGTTCTAACGGATTTGATCCGATATCCTTCGTCACTCTTTCTTTATCTTTTTCTCTCTTCTTTTTAAACATCTAACTTATACAATCTCGAAAACCTTCTTGTTAATTTCCGTGGAAAGTTCCTCTTCCTTTAATAGGTGACATCTTATTCACATGTTCAAAGCTATTATCTCTGCTATTCTAGACAGAAGTAAATTGTTTCATACTAATTCGATATGACATTCTATAGACTAAGAAATATTATATTCTATATAGATGTATTTAATTGAATGTAATCAAATCTGAATGATATCAGTTTTATCTATCGCCTGCAAATACTCCTTCAAACTAAAATCTAAATTATTTGCTGTCTGCAAATGAGTGTTGGTCTTTCTTAATAATGCTATATATTGACTTAACTTCTTATACGCCTTTATCAACTAGTTTTTCTGGCGCTATAATCGTTTCTGGTTCATCTGTGCCTTCTCACGGTTCTTCTGTAGTTTTATATTTTCCTACTTGTTTACAATTTATTTTTATTTTATCACCTGCTTGCCGCTCTATATCTCAACTTTTAGTTGCTATATCTTTCCACTTAAATTTTTATATTCAGCTTCGTAGCTTACCTTTTCCTTATTTATCTATGTCAACTTTTTCTCAAGGTTAGAATGCTGATTTTTAGCTGCTTATTCATCTCTAGCTAAATTGACTGAAGTCTTTTTAAGTTATTAATGCTTATCATTTAATTTAGATATTTCCTTTATCCATTTTTTACTTTAATCTGATATCTTCTTACCCTTACTTTCCAAATCCTTCTTCAGTTAATTTTTCATCTTAACAGCTACACTAGCTTGTTAGATATTGTTCTACAACTTTTATAATTTCAATCTATTTTTTTCCATCTGATTTTTTCCTTTCTAATAATGCTTCTTTAATTCACTTAATTTATTGATATTTCTTTATTCAGTCGCTTTCTTTACCGCCTCTATCTGCCCAATAATATCTTCTTCTTATTCCTCTTATTTTTAAAATTATTCTTAATATGGGCTCTATTTTTCAATTTCTCCAAATTAAATATTCTAATCTTCATCGTTGTCATCTAACTGATTTAACTCCTCTTCAATCATTCTTTTCCTTTCCTCTAACTACCTGTTCTTTCTTTCAAGAGCTTCGCTTTTCTCTTCAAGTTTTTTCATTCAAAATTTTAAATTATCAACCACTAAAGCTTAATAGCCATCAATACAATGAATAAACTAAAGATTAAATATTTAATGAAGAGATCATTTATTGATTGTGATTTTATAGTTTTCATCGATATGTTCACTAATACTCTCAAAACATTTATTCAAATCGTCATTGATTATATGTTTGTAGAAATCCAAAGATTATCCCTTCTAGATTTCTTTCTTTGCATTATTAATTCTTTTCTGAATTACTTCAGGAGTCTCAGTACCTCTCTTCTTCAATCTTTACTCAAGAGCCTATATACTAGGAGCGTCAATGAACACATATTGACAATCAATATCATTATTATGAATCTTCTCACCTCCCTGAACATCAATGTCCATAATACAAATCTAACTATCATCAATAGTACTTTTCCACGATTCATAATATCCATTAACTTTCCCTTATGGGTGCCATAATAGTTGCCATGAACTTAACAATACTCCGCAAACACTTTCTTTTCAATTTCCTATCTAATAAAATAAATACCTTTTCAAATTACTCCTTAGTTACAAAATAATATTCTCTACCATGAACTTCACCCTGTCTAGGTCTTCGAGTCGTATAGCTGATACTCAATTCAAAAAGATTAGGATTCTTATCAATCAACATATTAATTATAGTTCCTTTTCCGACTCCTGAACATCCAGTGATCACCAAAGGTTTGTGTCTCACGATATCTTTAGTGTAATTGAAATAACTAAAGAACTTTTTGGCATAGTCATAGACATCTTCCGGTTGTTAGAGAAGACAAGAACTGAGAAAATCATTCATAATTTGTCTGAGCTCAGGATGATTTTTGAGATAGCTTACATGCTATGCTTTTATTGAATGTTTAATTGCTCCGAAATAAGCTTGCAGTTATGAATCAAAATTTTTGTTACTCTCCATAATATAACTTATCTATTTATTATTATTCACAATCACTTAAATCATAAAATCTGGCACTCACAAAATTAGGAATCGTTTGGCTTCTTCTCTACCTTACGAGAATCCGATTCTTGTTGCATAGTTGATAAAGGCTTATTTACTGCTTTGGATTTTTATTGAGGTTATTCTTTTTTAATTAGATGCTAAGTACTTTGCTATGGCTCATTTTTTTTAGGCTAATTATTTTTTTGTATTTATTATTTTTATTCTTTGATATGTTATTTTACTTCTTTTTTCTCGTTTAAGTTTGTTTTTGTTGGTGAAGATGCTTCTGATACTTATTCAGTCACTTTCCTTAGCAAATTTATTTTTTTACTTTATTAATGCTAGGTTAAATCCAATTTGATTTACTCCTACTATTTCTTCTTTACATTTTATTCTTATTTTTTGAACTAATCTAAAATTTATTTTTAATATGTAAACTTTCCGATAGAAGAATAAGATAAAGGTAAATTAGAAAGTCTTGAACGTCTTTGATCTTCATTTTCAGTTGTAAAAAAACTACTAATAATCTTTGAATAAACTTTACTCCTTGTCTCAGAAATACGACTCTTATTTACTTACTATTATTACATTTTCATTTCTTCGACATTGCTAACTTTCGTTACCTCTAATTGACCTACTTATCCCTCTTCTTTATTAACTGTCTCTTCTTTATTTGGCAAATTTTATTATTTCTCAATTTATCCTTCATTTATCTCCTAATTTTTAACATCTTTTATTTTAGACTCTCCAAAACTTTCTTATTTAAATGTTTCTGGACTTTTTTCTCTAGATTAAGCTGGTTTAATTTCGATAAAGACAGGTTTTTATTCAATCAGCTTCTTTAAATCCTCGTAATTATCATCTCTATCAACGATAGAAAAAGTATTAATCGATGTAGATGGACAAAATCCTTGAATTTCTTCTTACAAAATAGGAAATAATTGTTCTAACTCCACAGGCTAATCTGCAACAAAATCAGTATAAGCTATAATAACTCTCGGAATATTTTCCCAATAGTACTTAACCTGTTAGTTTTTACATGTGCTAATAACTTATGGAATTTCCGCAAGATACTAATACAATTTAGTGAAACTATCACAATCTTTAAAGACAAACAAAAGGATATCATAACAATAAAGACTTGCTATTTGAATAATCGAAGAACTGTCCAAACAAGGATTATCAACATACACAAACTAAACCTAACTCTCAGAACTTTGAGCTACATGCTTCTATATCTATTTTGTCTAGACATACTATCCTGTATATGCCTTACCTGCCAATTTATAACTAAGATATGTCTTACCAACCCGACTATCTCCCAACACACCCACTACATCTCATAAAAATTACCTCTGCATACCTCCTTCGCTACCACTTCCTCTTCGGTATTCATATCCAAAATATAATAATATCAATAACAAATTAATAAATTTCATATCAATCACTTTCCCTCACAATATCATCCAATTCATCTCCACACTAGAAAATCAAATGATCTATTATTTTCTCACTCAAATTCAATACCACCTCCGTATATTCAGCAGAAGAATTAGTCATCTCTTATTCTTACTCCAACAACCATTTCTCAAGCATCAAACCCACTCGATTCTCACGAATTGAATTTAATTGCTAGTCACTTAAATTGGCTATTTGACTATCGCCCATCTACATTGGCATTGGATCAGCTATAAAACCACATAAACAACTACCCCAGTTTATTATCTTAGCGATTGATGAACCAAATATCTGATCTAACTTTTTCTATTACTCAGTTTGCTACTATTCTTCAGATAAACGACTTGAATATTTCTTCTAAAAATCTATATTTTTCAAAGAAGAATTAGTAAAATTTTTTAAATATTTTGGTTGGTTAAGCCAAGGCAAAGGTGATCCATATATACTACCAGGTTTTTAAAACTAAAGAGCTTCATTGAAGTTATCAATAATACTGATAAGAAAATACTCTCTGACTTGTTTCATTTTTGATCCCATTTGCACATCACTTCCCTGAATAAATATAAAAATACATTGAGACTGATTTTCTCTTCTTCATGAACTTTAGAAAAATCATTGAAAAGGTCATGAGTTATCGTTGGATTCTTTGATGAAATAGTCTTAAAATAAGGATAAATATATTAATCCTGAAATGTGTTGTAGTTGTTTTTAACATCACCATTTATAGTTATTCTATATGATCTCAATAATTAAACAATGTCGAATTTTATTGCTGAAGATATGTTATTAACGAAAAATTATTTGTATTTTTCAGTATTTCTAATATACTAACACAGAGATATGCAATATTACTTGATAAAAGTTAAATTAGTTACAAATCCCTTACCAACTAGAGATGAATTATTTACACTCATAGATTTATTTGATTTTTAGAATGATGAACTTCTAGATAACTCCTCATCTTTTCTCTTCTTTGAATTGAATTATGCCTCAGATATATAAAGATTTTTAGTTTTTTTCTATCCTCCAGGAGGTGAAGCAGATAATGGTCTCTGGTTCAATATATTCCGAATATTATCATGAGAGTTTTCAAGTTAATCTTCAGATTTACACTCTATTTAACCAATCAAATCAATTTTATTAAATATTTATTGAGCCTTTTTTTCATGCTCTGAAGAAAATTCTTGAATATTTTCTTATAAATACCCGTCATAGGCTTATTTTAAGGTGCCTAAATCAACATCTGAAGAACTTTTAGAATGTTGATGTTAATTCAAGATAATCTTTTCAGATCCTTCTTATTTATTACTATTGTAACTATGAAATCCTTATGCATTATAAGCTTCATTACTACTATATTCATTCATAATATCTTATTTTTTAGAAGACGACTAACTTTCAGCCTTCATTGCCTCTTATATTTTTCTTGTAATCTCAATAGTATGCCTATGAACTTATTAGATATCATCAGTCCAGTATTTTTTGTAAATTCTATCTTACTCTGAAGAATATGAACTATGTGAATTATTATCTGAAAAACCAGGCTTTTTCTATTTAATTTCTTAATTATTCTCATTATTATCTTTTTTTTCAATTTACTATCGATTTTAATTTTTCAAATCCTTCTTCTTCTTAAAGTTTGGCTCCTATTTAATACCATTATCAGTTGTCATTAAATCTTATGTTTAGTTATTTTACTAATGATTTTCTTTTTTCTCATGATCACTTTACTCTGAAGAAAGATCAGTTATGTACCCAAGAACCATCTTTGCCTCTTCTATTTTCTGTTTTATCTCTTGTTTTTAGAAAATTAACTTCTCTTCAAGTTCTTTTTTTTTTAATTTATAAGTTCTAGGAGTAAAAACTTTATCTGTTTTCATTTTCTCATACATTTCTATTTTCTTTTAAAACTTTTTCTGAAGCTTTAACTCCTTCTTGAAAAACACATTTTTAATATTTTTACTTTTCAATTTCTTCAACTCTTATTCTAACCTTGCATTTGATGGAGAAGAACATTAAAATGCTTGAAATTGCTTTTTATATTCATCCATATTAAAATTACCAAAATGTTGATGTTTCTTCTTCGTTGTTTGATCTTATTCTTCTTTAGGTTTAGTTTATTAAGAAGTTTCTTATATTTTGATTTGATTAGGAGGTGATTCTATCTTTTTAGGAAATCTTATCTCAATAAATTGATTACTATTTATCATATCTTCTGATTCATTTCTACTTTCTTTCAAACTTAAAACTTTTAAATTATTTTTAAGTGATTCATTCTACTCTTCTAAAGATTTATACTTTTAGTTTTTTTGATCAAGCATTTTTCTCAAATCTTCAATCTCTTTCAACATTTTACTATTTTAATATGTTTATTTTTCAGATCTCTACTTAGAATTCTAAAAATCTTCCTCATCATCAAGTTTAATAGCCAGCTTTTTGAATTTATCTGTCTTATTCTTTTAATCGGAGACTACAAAATCATTATTTTCGAGATCACTTTGCTGATGACTATGAAAATTAAGATAGTTGAAGGAAGAACAATCTGATTCATCTACTTTAATTATACTTTCTTTTTAAATATGAACTATTGAATTTCCCTCTTCACTATTCCATAAAGGACCTTTCTTATGATCTATTTTGTTTTTAATATAACGATATTTTATTGATTCATCTTCTAACTTTTTCAAAAACTATCTTCTACCTACATAGCCACGCCAATGACATTGAATTATCTTAACTTTTTTGTTCAATTCTTAAAGTTTTTTTGATGTTATAGTTCCATTCAAGTAGCTAGTCACCAGACCTCCTTTATTCTTCTTTGAAAGTTTTTTAGCACTTGAAGAATTCATTTTCTCAAGTTCTTTATATTTACTTATAGGCATAGCTTACATTGGATCACCACGAGGAGGACTTTCATGAACCAGACTACTAGCTTAGCGACCTAATTTATCATAATCAGATTCATCGAACTCATTATCATCAAAACAATATATTGGTAGTCTTTAGAGATCTCCTTTAGATTGCTTTTTAGGAACTGCATATGGTTTTGAAGCATTAGCTTTACTCTCAGCTTATACTTTTCTGAGTTATTCATACCTTTTCTCTTTCTCCCGTTTATTTACTTTTTTATGCCTGGAGGTTTCTAATTTTTATTTTCTCTTCTTATCTTCCATATATTTCATAATTTTTTCATGCTATTCTTCTTTTGTATTTTTTTTAAGAGTTGTCATTGATTTTCTTTATCGACTCAGATTGGTCCTTGATTGATTGACTTTATTTTTAATTCCTGAGTTTGAAAAAACATGAAGGTTTTTTGCACTCTGGGGATTACTTTTAAGTTTTTTTGTTTTACTACTTTTTGAGCGGGATTTTTATTTTGATTTTTATGCTGAACTCTTTGGAGACCGTTCTTTATTTTTAGTAAATTTAATGCCAGATTTAATATTTTATGTTGATTTTGCATTTTTTCTTTTAACTAATTTTTGATTAGTGCTTTTTGACCTCGACCGTTACTCTTTCTTTGAAATATCTATTTTTTCAGGAGTTTTAGCATCTTTATATTTAACAACTTTGTTTAAGTCAATATTTTTATGCTTCAAGGGGGTGTCAAAAGTTTTTTATTTTTAAGTTTTGATGGTTGCCTAGCTATATTTCTTTTTGGCTTTTTTAGTTTAATCTGTATGGCGATTATGTATGTCATTTTTCTGATGATTTTTGTGTTCTATTTATACAAAGTTATCAATTTTTTTTCCTGAGAAGCCTTGGTTTTTATCTTTCATATTGAAGTTAATTTGTATATTAATATTTCTATTTCCAGTCCTATTAGGAACACGTTAATCGTTACTAACCCGATTTATTTTGCTCATATTTGCAGTTATAAATATAATAAACAATGAATCTCATCCTAAAAACAGACTCTCATTTTTATCAATCTCTATTCAATAAATCTATCTTTTATTTTTATCAATTAACTTATTTCAATAGTAAATATACAAAATCAAACTAAATATTTTAATCTCATTATCTAAACACAGTTTTTACATTAATCTTAGAACTACATTAAACAACTTTCACTCTAAAGAATTTTTATAGCCACAGGATTATCAATTTTAGATTAATTGTTCTTTTTTATTATTATAGACAAGACAAATTGACAAAACTATGTATTTGTTACTTTCATTTGCTTCAAAAAAGTATAAAATAAAGTTATTTACTTAATTGTTAGTTAACTCTCTTTAGTAATTAACCTTATTGAAAATTATAAGAAAATAGGATTGAATTTGACTGAGTCATGTCGACAATATTGATAAAATCCAGAATAAATCATCAATAGCTCTTTTGTAGATACTTTTTCAAGTAACTATAATTAGTTTAATTTGATTAAATACTTTTCTGTTAAAGTGATAAATAGCTCAAAATGATGATGATTTATCTTTAAATCTTTTAGATTACTTGAATATTGTTAATTTATTTTCCAAAATAGACTACAAAGAGATATAAAATCTACTTTATTATCAAAATTATACTTTTATTTAGTCTGAATATAATCCAACTCTTCTTTAATTACTATATTCACCTGTTCTACAATCTGAAAAATAATTTAGTTTGAAATTCCAAATGATTAATTTAATGCTTTGAAGATATTAGCAATATTTCTCAAAGTTGTATTCTTACTCTTGATTCGATAGATATAATTTTTATTCAAATTTGTCTTGAATTCTTAAGAAAAATAAAGAACAGATGTTTTTAAATTCTTTTCTAAAGATTATTTTTCATATTTTTTTATTTTAATTATAGCATTTAGTAATAAAGATAGTTAATAAGCTGGCAAATAATCTCTAGAAGAAGTTTAAGCAGGAGCATGATATTTAACTATTTCATATAATCCTTTGGTTTTATCGATAATTTTATTATGAAAGTTTTAAGAGTAAGATATCAAAGCATAAGTATAAGTTTTAAGACTTATTTTATTTTTAGATAGTTTATATCTACTAGAATTGAAATATAAAAGTAATATTGGTGTTATTTTTTCTTTCACTTATTTTCTTGAAAAGTAAGAAGCAAGCCAAATAGATAACACTTGATGAATATCTAAATTATTAACTAACTTTGCATCAAAATAGATCTGATTCTCTTTTTTCTTTTTATATCCTACTTCAAAAACATGAAAAAAGAGATCCAAACGAATCAAACCAGTTATCAACATTGATTTCTAAATACTTTTACTTTGATATATCAATTTTTGATAATCAATTTTTTAAAACAAATAATTAAGTTCTTTATTTTTGATATTTCCTAAATTATTTAAAACAATACCCAAATAACATATAATGTTACAAATCGTTCGAGTAACTTCTAGAGAAGAATCCTAAAATATCTATTCAAAAGATTTTAATTTTTCAATTACAAAGTTTATAATATCCTTTGTATGAATCATCTACTGCTACTACATTCTATCCAATATTGCTGTTAAATGAACTATATTCATCATATTTCCCTTAGCTTCGATTATCTGAAGAAGATCAGTGCTTGTTTCTGTAGCTTTGATATGCTCAGTTATTGCATAATCTTTATCTCTCCAACTTTTCTTGAAAAATGAAAATTAGTACCGAATCATAGCAAAATGATTAGATTGGAAGTGAGGCTTTAAAACAAGAGATCGAAAGCAATGATTTAGATTTGTAGTATTTATTGGTTTAAATCTTTTTACTATATTTATCATATTATTAACATAATTAAACATTTATCAAGAAAAAAAATCATAATTCTTCGACATACTATCTCTTCAATATTTACAATCTTTATATTTCCTTAGATATTTCCAAATGATACAAACAAATATTTTTTCTCCATCTCAAAACATATTTCACTAGAACTTCTCTTTATTTCAACTTAAATTTCTTAACCAATTGATTAAATTTGATATTTATACACTATATTTCACCTCCTATAGCTTTCTATTTAACAGCTTTATTATTTTTTTGAGTCAAATAAATCATATGCTTCACTACATTTGTCATTATTTCCACACTATCGCCATTATCTTCACATGATTTTCGATAATAAACTTTTTTTTGATAGTTTTTTCTCAATTTCAACCAAAATATGTTTACTCTTGAATGAATTTTCTTTTATAACAAATCATACATAAAAGTAAAATGAGTTAATTTTGATATTTTTTTATCTCCTTTTTGTTAATATATATTTTTTCCTTTTTTCTGTTTGAAAAAAGATATCTGACTATTACTTCTATAACTATTATTACTTGAATTTTTAATTTTTTAAAATACACCTCTTAACTTCAACTGAATTCTATTCCTTATTATTATACACAGTTATGCTTTTGATAATTTTTTTATATATCGCATTTTGTCTTTACTAACTTTTTATCCTTATTGAATCCGCCATGATTCTATTCTTTCAAATCCTGATGAAACCACTTAAGAATACTTTTTTAATAATCCAAATCCAACTAGAATTCCAAATTGAATCTATCTTCTTCTCTAATATTGTACTGTCCCTAGCCAATCATTTAGTTTTGTTCTAATTACATTTTATTTCTTCTCTTTATTATGAATCTTTTTCAAAATGTTTTCAAATTTAATGTTACAGATAGCCTTTTTATCTTATTCTTTCGTTGATTTTTTTATTTATCTAAATGCTTGCAACAAATTGAGATGATTTTGTTCATTAATAGTCCATTTTAGTCTTTTGAAGATTTTAGTAACTGAAAAATTTCTATATCCAATGACTAAACTATCCTCATCACTATACTCCGATTCATTTTATGAACTATGAGGATAGTAATCACGAAATGAAGATAGAGAAGATCGAGGAGATGGTAAGATTGGTGATGGTAGCATAAATAACTTCAAATTAATATAATTTAGTGTTATAGAGATTAATTAATCTATAGTTATTAATTAAGTATGGGACCATGTCATTCGGCTCGAAAATAATCAAGAGATAAAAAACATAAAGAAAAAGATCAACCGAATAAAGCTGAATATTGGAAGAAAATGAATCCTATTAATATTGAAGAAGCATCAGTAGATTAAATAAATATTGTAACAAATAAGATAAACGAAAAACCTATTTAAACTAAAGAAAAAGAAGTAAAAAAAAATACACAGAGCTTATTATAAGAACTTGGATAACCAAAATACTATTAGAAATAAAAAATAAGTGCAAAGCCTGCGATTTAAAAATAGAAAAAACAAGAAAAAATTCCATAAGAAGTTATAAAATAAGAAATAATACCGACAGATCCCTATCCGAAACCTTAATAGAAATTTTCCAATTGGAAACAACAAGAAAATACTTATAAAAAACCTTAAGATAAAAATATTATATCTCATAACTATGATGGAAACAATAAAAAAAAGACATAACTAAAACAACCATACGGCTGCAAAATGATCATCAATTTTGGAAATTCTTGCGAACATCCAGAATGTTTAGTATGAGTATGATAAAATATATTCTTTTTTTATTTTTAAACTATCATGAAAAGTCACTCATAACCATACTTTTTAAAATTGTGTTTTATCGTTTCGATCTAAATGGTCAACTCTCCCATCGATTTAACACGAGTTACTTCTCGACCTTCGCCTGATGATAAAATTCTTTAATGGTCTTTGTATTATGCTTCAATTCCACCTATAAATCCAAAAATTCCTGAGATAATTGACTGAGGAAGAGGTTTGAATATTTGAATTTTTCTCTTGTGTTTTCCACTTTGAGTGGGCAGATGAAGATTCCCATAACCTCTTGCAAAAGAACGTCCAAAAAAGTCAGTTCCATACAAAGCTACAACTATTTGTGGCCATCCTGCTAAATATGTAGTTTAAAACGATATTTAAAAAGGAAGATTCCAAGTTATCTCCTTACCATTTGATGCAGCTATCTGACTGATAAAGGTTTTCTCGCCCGACACTTTCATCCAATCAGAACTATGAACAATACTGCAAAAAGCTGTTAAAGAGTCATCTTCAGGTAAAAAACCTGAACGAAGTACTCCAGTAAATGTCACAAAAAGAGCCTATTTTTTGAGCATGAGTCTCGTGAAAGATAATTCTGGTTCATCTTACTCTTCTACTATTTACTACCTGGAAGGTTCTTATTATTCGAATTGAGGTTTAAATTCAATTTTCTTTTTAGGTAGTTTATCTCTCATAAATTGATTTAAATATTGAATGGCATTATTTAGGACTTATATCATCAATATCACAATAACATAAAAATCAACTAACCTCCACCTTTTTAAAATACTACTTCAAATAATCCAATTTCTTCTTTTCAGTCTAAGCAGAATCCTTACGCCTACCTAACATAAAATATATCCCATATTGAATCTCTTTCTCATATATCTTGCGATTAAATTCTATATAGTTAGTCGCCTTATCCTCAAATATACTCACACTTTAAGCACTTGCTTGATCACAAAATTGTACAGCTCCTCTGATCTGATTCAAACAATATCCCTCTTTCGATAGCAATTTTGATGGGTTTGCAAATGATTCAATAAAACTAAATTAATAATTTGTTACTTGATACTTGATATAAGTCTTTTTGGAGCAGCCATAATCAACACTAGAATCATCAATGGAGAGAAATCATCAGCAGTTACAGGTTTATCATTTTTAGACATCAATTTATAACTGTTTTATATAATTCTAATTGTTTCTTGAATACAATGCAATTTTTAAGCAGCAGTTCTCAGTTTGTCAATAGTTCTCAAATTAGTTGCAGCTACTTCCCAAACTCTCATATTTCTAAACTCATGGTTGATCTTCAAATGATCAAAATCTAACCAATCTAAAGTTTTCAATCTCAAATAAAGAGCAATATCATCATAAAGAGGATATTTAGGGTATAGCTTATCATACAACTTTTTACTTATTTTAAGTTATATATTTTACTAAAGCCATTCAATATTTTACAGTAAAATAGCATACTAACTTTCTTTGCTCTTTATATAATTTCTTATAAACTAAATAAACTCAAAAAAAACATCCTTTATCCCCATAACATCCTCAGACACACTAAACATCTCCTTCACTTCCGGCAAAGAACACAAAATCTATGTAAATTTCATAATATTAACAAAATGACTTTAATACTTCTGTTTTTCTGGATCTCCAGTCAAATGTTTAATAAAATCTAAATTTAATGCAGTATGAATGCACTTACTCTGATTTTACAACCATAACTTCTATCGATACTCCTCTATCAAATCCTTCATTATTGTTGTCTTCATTATTATCAATTTATCTCTTGTTTTAGGAGAAGTCAAACATAACTTTATCTCACACCTTGTAAAAAATTCTTATAACTTTTTCTTTTTCACTTCACCACGAATATTTCTTTCCCTATGATTCATTTTTTCATACTGATCATTAAGACTAGAAATAGCCCTCAAGTAACACTCCTTTGAAGTCTGCCAAATATTTTTATAATTATCAAAACGAACTATAGTATCATCTTCTAACTCCTCAATTATAGCTTTTATCTGATGATTTCTACAAAGAATCCTAAGATAGTCAATTTTCAATTTAAGAGGAATATGATCAATCGAATTCAAGTTGTCTCTTTCCTATCGAATATCCAAAGCATAGATAAACTCTTTCACTGAACAAGATGTATAATATTCCTAAAAAGTTTATATATCACCTAAACTAAGCAAAACCTGCTTCATTAAATTTTTTATTTTACTTTATTTGAAAGAATTTCTATAGCTTTTAGCATAATCTACTTCCAAATTGGAAGGCAATTTCAAATCAATAAACAGAACATATGATTTACTCGCTTTATATAACTTACCAGTCACTTTATCTTTCTTATCTCCAAAAATATCAATATCTTCAGTCATCAACTCTATCCTCTGAACACGATTAAATATCTTACTATTGACTGCACTCAACTACTTTTAAGCTCCCTTTATCAAATAAAACAACTTCTTTATATCCGTCATACTCATACACACACAGTGACTCTTTATAGAATCATTTATATTCTTAGATTCAGTAAATCTGCCCTACAACCACTACTACACCTACTCACATATTGAATCGATTTTGTCAGTATCAATATTTATTACCTAGAGGATATAGTTAGCTATACTGACTTTTAAATTTGTTATTATCAAATGAAATTGATGTGAAAAATTCTAATGAATATCTTTAGAATTATCTTTAACAATTTTACGAATAACCAATACCACCTAATCCACATTTTGCCTAATAAAAGGTGATATCTTCGTAGCCTATGCAAGTAATTAGACATAAAAAGCAGAAGACAACCAAAAGTTAATAACAAAATCAGCTACCACATAAATACAACTTTTACTATTAAACTTCTTACTCAAATACCGATAAAGTATCGTACAACATATTCTAATTAAAGGAGGCATCGAATATAGCATCTTGAAAAGATCATTAAAAAACACCAAAACAATATTTTTAAGACTAACACTATCAGGATTAAGAGTACTTTCGTTCTTTATCGAGGTACGATTCATCATCAAACCCAACTGCTTATTAATCTACTACTATAATTTCATCTATTCAGTATTAGACGCACTAAAACATGGAAAATTTATCTACTCATTTATACCTATATAATTTAACAACTATTCACTTGCACAGTTCTTGTACTTTTTCTTTATAGTACTACCCCGCTTCAACTTCTAATCATATTGACGCAATCCTTAACTATACTGCCTTATTTTATATTTCTTATCGTTGTTTTTATTTTGGCCGTTTGCTTTGATAGGACTCTCTTATCTAGTTTTTGTACTTTATTTTGAATGTAGTTTTAATAAAGTTTTATCAGGTGATAATTTTTATTAATAATTTTTCAGATCAAGGGCATGATCTATTTTAGCAATTTAGACTAAAGTATTTCTGGTTAGTATTTTAGTATAATTTTTAATTTAATTTCTTTCTATAATTTATGAAAGCAAAAGTTGATATAGATTTTACTAAAGAAAGCTAATTTCGAAAAAATATTTTTTATTTTAAATTATTTTCCTCAAACAAAAAACAACTATCTTCAAAATATCCTTATTATAAACATCATCGTCCACAATGTTTTCATACATACTATTAGCCACACATTTAAAAAGAGATGTAAGATATTATAACTGCGAAGTATTCTCGTATTTCTATATTAGTATCATCATCAAATAAGGACTACGAGACAATGTCAATAACACATCTTTCACAAATGTATAAGAATCCCCAAAACCTTCATCTTCAAACAATCGCCTCTACTACTCATATTTCTAACTTTAAATATTTTTGTCCTTCTACTCGCTTCTATCCATTCGACTCCGCTACAACTGAATAGCCTTTACAGCTGACTCGCTGATATTTACTGTCCCTCGGTAATAAGAAAACAAAGTAGAATGCAACTTCTTCTCAAAAGACGTCTTTTGCTCTTGCTAGATAGTCAACAACAAGTATTATTCTTTTAGCAACTTTTGCAATCTAGATACTGTCACAAATTCATCATCAGAACGACATTGCTCACTATACATTGAACCATCCATATTCTATATATTCTAACTTTCACTTCTCTTCTAAGGTCTTTAAATTTCATCTTATAGCTACTAGTTGTTCATTATATGATCTTTATATTATAAAATAACTCGAAAAATAATATTAACTTAATAGTTTATTTTATAATTTTGATCAAAAAGTAAATTTCAAAGTAAAAATAATATCAATAAAACTCAAATCTGATACTAATTATGATACTCACTCACATGCTCACTCACAAATGTATTCAAATGCGACCCTCCCTAACTAACAGACTAACTAATACTTCCTCTCTTCCCAGACAAACAAACCTTCAACTCCTTCGATAAACTATCAACCTCTCCATCCGATTGAAGTTATACTGATGACTCCCAGTCACAAATTGCATTCTAACAGAAATAAAGCCAAAATCCTCATCATCCGCCTGAAATTTAAATACATCACAAACTGCCTCGTTCTTCATTATATCTTCAACATCAAAAGTTACAGTCGATTGGATAGGATCAGTCACTATCTGTATTTTAGAGCCCTTTATCCAAGGAAATATCAACTCCCTGTATATTTTTTAATGTTTCACTCGATTAACAAATATATTCTATTCTATCTGTCTTATTTCCTTATTGACTACCACATATTTAAAAATACTAATTTTGCTTATCCCCTGAACCATCTAAAAATCTTGAATCTACAACTTCACCATACAACCACTTCTCCCCTCCTCTCCATAAGATTTATTCTCCTATTTGATTTTATCCAAATCCTTCTATATTTTAATAACCAAATCCGACTACTTGTTTTCTCTGTCAGAGATAAACCGATTCAATTCCGACAGCTACAATTCTAATTTGGCATTATCGAATTGATAGTTAGATGAATCTTCAGTTGTCTAGTATATAGTTCGATATTGCTTCAATTCCTTTTATAGATAGGTATGTTGGTCGAAATAGTGAAGATAGTATGTAAATTTATTATCATTTTAGGTATGATATTCAGATGATACCTTGCTCTCCAACTGCCTGAGTCGACTTTCGTTTGTTCGGATCTACTACTTCTCAAATAACTAACAACAGTTACCCATTACTATTAATATTATCTCATTCTGACCTTATGTCACTTATATCTCATAAGTAAAAATAAGATCAAGTACAACTATATTTAAATTATAATGGCAGAAACAGCAGATTCACTCCACAACTCAAAAATTAAAAACTTTTAAAGAAAAGTACTCAACCAGTCCTTCCTAGACATACACTTCTTTGATAAACTAGCTGATTACCTCCTAGAATGCTGCCATGCATAAACTAAACCCAACACACTCTCGCTCTTCTCCTGCCTTCCTCTCCTCATTCTATCAATATTCATAGACGGACCTTCACGACTCTTTTTCATCTTGGCTATCGTGTGTCTACTTGTCCATCAACTGCTAGATATCGCTAATAAAAAACAAGCCTATCGACTTTCACAATTTTCTCTGTCTACATACTACATCGACCACGTCTTTGACGCCTTCTCCTGCACCTGCATAGTCCTCATCATCTGCAAATTCCTATAACTATCTCCAAGCTAATCCCTCACAGCTGTCTTCTTCTTTGGAATGCTACCCTTCTACACCCATCACCTCGCCATGTACAATAATTAATACATGACCTTCTATAAAATATCACCCAATACAGAAGGTATCTTTCGACTTATCTAGGATTAGTAATCAATGAACTACTCTTCCTGATTTGTGTTTTTTACCCCTCTTTATTTAAACTTGAACTAGCAAGCGGAATCATAGTCTCCCATATCTACATTGGAGCAGCTCTTATTTGGTTAGTAGCTTTTATCGGACATGATATTTACACAATCGTCACAGGAAAAAGAGTTACAGATGCCAAAGCCGGAACATAAGAGCATTTTCCACTTAAAAATCTATTTGTTATTTTGATGATAGGATATCTAATTCTAGAAATAACAACTATATAAAATCAACTTCTAGATGATTCTGTTCTCTTCTACCTAGCCTTCATGCTCTTTACTCTTATCTTCGCCCATGTCATAGGTATTTTAAACTTTATTTAGGAAATTTAATTCTAGCATACGGATACAACTAACTCTACAAGCAAATAACTCTGCCTTTTTTGGTTACAATGGGGTTAATAGTAACATACTACACTATCCTTGTTTTTGGATTGAGAGGAAGTGACTCATAATTATTATTGACTACGATTGTTTTGGGGGTAATAATGACTTTGTTTGCTTTAGCTTTCTTAAGACATAATATGCAAAATATATTGCATATCAATCAAGTGCTATAAAATTGATTATTCTCATTAAAATTTACTATTTATATTAACATTAATTATAATTAAGATAATTTATGAAGATAGCTAGCGAAAGCACATTCCAACAATTCGACAAAATGAAAGACCAAGTCTTTGCCCATAAAAAATCCCAAACAACCAAAAAAGACATCAAAAATCCAATCAGCATAAAATTCAGATTCATAATGCCCATTACTCTCATAGCAGGTGGACTATGGCTTGTCTACAAAAACACTCCAACTCTTAAAGAATATCTCCTAGATAACAAAGCAATAAGTTATCAAGAACTGCTAGCATATTAAGCAATAAATAGCGATATTAGATGCAGATGGAAAGAGTATGTGGACAATCCCAAAGGTAAAATAAATAAAAACTTATCTAATTAAATATATCTAACAAAATTGTAGTCAGATTATCTTTATTTGAATGATAAAAGAACAGAGAAAAAAGTTAATATAAATACTAAGACTAATTTTTCATTATGGATTTTTGAATTTAAAAATTAGTAAACTGCATATTTGATCAATTAGTATGGAGATTTAGTCAAAAACTAAAGAAGGTCTAAAATAGTTATAGGAAATTTTATAAAAATATGGAATAATATTTAACAAACCATCCTGAAAAGATAAAAAATATTCAATCATTATCTAGAATAAAGAAATAATATAGGTAAATAATGCTAAAAAGTAAATAAAATTAACAAGTTTGTATTATAATAAGAATAATATTAGTCAGTTTTAAATAGTTGTAAAAGTAAATCAAAGATAGTAGCGTAAAAGATATAGAAGTATATAAATAAGAGATTAAAATAATAAAAAAAGAATAAGATAAAAATATAATAAAGTTTATGATATTTATTTTATAATATTAATCAATTATTAAAAATTATTAAAACATGTATTTCGATTAAGAATAAACTCTTCCTGCCCTCCTCCCCATCAACAAAAAGAAAAAATAAACAACCATCACTCAGTAACACAACTAATAAACAAAAAGAGATACAAGAAAAGATAACAGAGACGCATTGAATTTTTTAATAAAATAAAATACAAAAAAACAATCATAGGCATAAGTTAAAAAGGTAATTGGCTAGAAATAAACAAAATAAACATAGACCTTATCTCCAGTGAAAATCTAATAATTCGAGGGCAGATTCAAAGCAAATAACGAGCAAATATAAAAAACTCTATCTAAGTAGAGATCAAAAATACTGATAAAGTAAAAGAGCTACATAAATCAAAGGCACTAATATAGCAAATAATGCATAAAATAAATGCAAAAAACATAACATAGGAATTATACCCAGTAACAAATGAAACCGTATAAATACTAATAAAAAAAATAGATATAGAAATAGATGAATTAAAATCATAAGAATAGAGAAAGAAAATATCACTAGAATTAAATCCCAATAACCAGCATCTCAAAAAATAAAGATAAGGTATCAAATTAGCCATAGACAGAGCTGTCACTATCAAATAACTATATAACTAAAAAATAAACCTAAGAAATAAAATAATGATTTTAGAGAGATAGAAAATAGGACTAAAATAATAAAATCAAAATTTGAAAATTAAAATAAATAGAGGTGTATAAACCATACAAAATCATATGCATAATTTACCATGCTAGAAATAAAAATAACTCAAATAAAAATTAAATAAAGTATAAAATAATTATCTCAAATAAAAATAAATGAGATAACAACTATAAATCAATATCTCAAGTATAGTACTTAATTTCAATCGATTGTATTAAGAAGCAGATAAAGCCAGATTAGTCATCACACGTAAACTCAAATAACTAGAATAAAGATAAAAAAATATCATCAATAATTAAATACAAATAAATAACTAATCTAAAACCCCTAAAAATTCTAATTCGCTTTCAGGAACGCTATAAGATAAAATAAAAAATTCAACCAAAGCCAACTAAATTAAAAATAGCGTCCCTGTAAACAATCAAAAAACACCATAAAAAAGTTTTATCTACCCTCAATCCAAAGATATCAGTCCAATAAAACCAAGAAATTCATAAAAAGCACTAGCAGGCATGTTTTCAATGTAAGAACAAATAAAAAAAATGAGAAACAACCAACTAACAACCAAAAGAAAAAACTATTGATCTTATCTTTTATATTACTATTTATAAAAATAATGTAGTCAATATTAATCATAAAAGTCCTGGTTGTTGATCTGCCAACCTCGAATATGAGTTACTTTATCTATAAAAGATCCAACCATTTTAGTTTTTGTTTTATTTGTGTGACGATATCGACCCAAAAGAGGATACTAAATCACTGTCTACTTCTTCTTCTCCTACTTCTTCATTGGAATGTTCATTATTGCGTTTTGAATTATTACAGAAGCACTCAATTTTGATATCTTTTTCTTACTCAAAATTTGAGGACTTATATTTCTATCTATGATCTCTGTTTGAAAGTTTTTACGTCTCCTGCTGTTCATCAATACTTTCCGCATTGACTTGTAGTCGTCTTTGTGAGTTCTTTTCTAGATTGTAATATCTGATTCTTGTCTATGATGGTGACTATCAACAATGCCTTTACTAATACTACTTTTTTTGCTTTTACTTTTATTCTTCTCTTGAAAATAATCAACTAAAATCTTAATTGATTTTCTAGTGTCAATTAACTTAGATGTTTCTTCAGTTTTATAGTATGAAACATCTCTATTTTCTGATAGCATATTAATTATCTAAGAATGCTTATTTACTAAACTATCATCTTTATTCTAAGTCATATATCGATTGTTTTAGCTATTTAAAGAAGATATATTTCGACCTAATATTTCTTATTCATGCAAAGGTTCAGTATTAGATCTCATTTTATTTTGTACATATTTTGATTGAAAACGATGTGGACTTAATTTAGGTATATTTGATACTCTTTTTACCCTCGGAAAAATAACTTTTTACTCTCTATTTTTTAACATTAATATAATCATCTAAATGATAATTAATAAAATAAAACTTTAGTATCAATAACGCCTCCTAGCAGCATCTCCATTCTGATAAACTTACTCTTCAAGCAGCTCAGAAGGAGGCTTATCAGATATCTTCTCAGATATATAGTGAATCTGAGTCTCATAAGCCCCAGTTATCTTATGAGAATCAATCGATAAATTCAGCTCTTCTCTTTGATCTCTTTCATTTTAATCATAGTTGATATTAGTAAGAGATAACTAACTCTCTTACAATCTTTAAAAGATAGAACCTTCTCTTTTATTATCTTTAACTTCATTGACAAGTGACACCTCTCTGTCAAATTCTTATCCATAGTAAAAACTCTAACTCATTTAATCTGAACTTTTTTCTCTAAACAGTCTAAAATGAAAACACAAATGAGCATTTACTTTCTTATTTGACGATATAAAAGCCTTATATTTTTGAGAAGAAGAATCTCTTAATTCACTTAACAAGATATGGCATTTTCCCATTTTATAGTATTTTGTAGAATTTTTTCTATTCACAAGAACAGATATAACCAAAGTATCATGAATCTGTCTCCCTTTAAATTACAAATGAAGAGGACACCACTCATTCTACGTAGTTGTTCTTATTGTTTTTGATTAAATTTTGTCAATTATCTCAAATTTGATAATTATTGTTTGATTTTTACCACTCATTCCATACAAATTAAATTGAACATTCTACAAAAATAATCTAAATTTCTGACTCATATCTTCATATCGCTATCGATTTGCATTTCTTCTCATCTTGACAACCGACTCAGATTCTGCTGCGTTTCCTCTCCTAGTAGCAGATCTAAAATTAAATACACTTCGAGATTCACCTTTTGAACTATACTTATCACCATTCACAGAATAATTGTATTTAGAACGAGATATCGATGGTGTCACACTATCAAGGATAACTGAACGGCCAGCCTCAGTTTTATATCTTTGTCTTTTAGAAGGACTTATTTCCTTTTTAGGATGAAAATTTGAATATAAAGTATCTTTATTATTATTATCTAAAGGTTTTATTTATTAGTTAAGCTACTTAATCTATGAAACAGGTTTGATCTTTTTAACAAAATGACTAAACTATCCATTAAACCTCCTCATATATTTATCAAATTTGTCAATTTGCTTTCTATAACTATTAATCTCCTCTTTATCTATTTCAGTACATCTCTAGACCTGAGATATGAGAATACCTCTTTCTTAGTCATTAGAATCAACAAGTTATATCAATCTACTTTTAGCATGACTAGATTAAAGTACACCATTAAGACTTCTATCTCTATTGTAAGTATAGCCTATAAAAGAAACCTAGATTAATATTTTTTTTTAGTTATTAGGCAAATAAAACCATTATTAACCAAAAATCTATTATCTGAATCATAATGAATAGGCACAAATATTTATAATAATCTCTTCCGTAACTTCTTTTCTTATTGCAATTAATAAAATATTATCATTATCTATTGCTTTTTACTATTTTTCATTGTAGTTTTACGATCAACCGATACTTTTGAAAACTTCTATTTCTATACAGTCAACTACTAATCCTCATTTCTTACCTATTTATCTATCCTTATATTTTTAATCACCAACACTTTGAAATAATTAAAATTGGTTTCATCTTTCAGCTGCTCTTCTATCTTAGAACTATATTTATAATAATAATCATGATCCTAAAATTTATTCTCCTTTATCGAAGGCAATATATGCTGATTAACAAAATGCTACTACACATCATCTTGCTCTTGTCCTATAATTTTATTCATAGAATGAGTCAGTTCCTTTATCTTGTTGTTTATATCGCTTGTCTGATTTATTATCGACTGCTTAAATGCAAATTCAGGTGTTGTGACTTTCACCTTTGAAATTATTGGATCTATTGCCTTTCTTTTATCTTTAATATCACTAGTTATTATTTTTTAGGGAGAATATGTTTGTTCTTTTGACATTTTATAACTATATTTACCAATAATTTTGTCATAATTATGAGAACGTATTCCATAAATAACTCCATTTATCACTGCATTTCTATTGGAATTGCTTGCATCAATGATATCATTGAGTTAAATTTATCCTTTCCCTACTTCTAAATATTGACCCTCTCCTCCTCTTTTATGAGCTTTTTAAAGCAACACCAAAAAACATGAATTATGACGTAGATGTTACTTTCCATGAGGAATTTGAAAAGTATATCTATTTTGTACCTTTCTAAACTGCTCCTATTTATTATTCCTTCGAATGATCACTCTTATCTTATATTTCTAAGTAACAACTTTTATACAGAACCTGCAGTCGGATGAATGATAAATATATTTTGTAGAATAAATGATATTTATTCCATTTTTCGCTTCTATCTGCCTCTTCCCTACATAATAGTTAGTAGATAATAAACTAACTTATATAGATCAAGTTTATTTTATTTTGTTTATTTAATATTATCTGATCATTTACTATCTATCAATCGATCTATTATCTTATCTTAGCAGATAAGTAAAAATCATGATACATTGTAGATTTATTTATCTATTGTAATTAAAAATAAGTTTATGTCAAAGAGATTGATTCTTCTTCTTGTTCTAGTCTTAGCTACTCAAGAGATCAATCAGACTTGTAACTTTCTCTAACCCTGTCCCGATCACTCCAGCTGTAGTCCAACTACTAACTACTGCGTCTGTGATACAAATTACATAGGAAATTGCAACGTTTAGGCAGATTAAATAAACTAAACTCCACAAATATTTTAAATGCCAAAGAATGGAAGTCGACTCTTCTACATGAAACCTATATAAATAGAAAAATATATCTAAATCAAGTTAACTATTTGTAGATAAAAACAAAAATAAAATGTACCCGTCAACCTCAGTCTCTGGTACTAAAACGGATAAAATGCAAAATATACAAGTTAAAATGCCAAAAATATATTCAGACTATCTTTCAATGATGTTTGCCATACTCTCATAAGTAAATTTGTTGAATTTGCTGCCCAAAAAAATGGATAAAGTCAAATGATTATCTTTGGACTAAGCTAAAATCCTAAACCTGTCACTCTCACGCTCACAGTCAACCAAAAAGTAGTCATAGGACTTTCTTTCTATTACTATATCATGGTAGGAGTTATTGTCTTTGTTAGTGTTCTATCTTTCACATCAGCTGTCCTCTATATGATCAGAAGGAGAAGACTAAGACAATTATTTGGATCTAGACCTGAACCTAATTAAAATACGATGAATATTGATCATTTTGAAAACTTCATGCCTTCAACTATTTCAACACAGAGAGGCCCATAAAATTCTCCTTGTTCTATCTGTCTTCAATAGATAAAAGTAAAGTAATAAGTGAGAAGCACTCCCTGTAAGCATTTGTTTCATACTACTTGTATTGATTCTTGGTGTCTTCAAAATTTGAGTTGTCCTGTATGTAGAAGTGATTTTTCTATTGAAAAAATAGGATAAATCAATCAAATATAAAAATAGTTAACTTAAATGATGAATATCAAGATAAATGGGAAGAGAATATTGAAGTTTAAATGACTAAAGTAGAAGAGTAAACATAAAATAATAATGGTGTTCTCAAATAAAGAATGCTTTGATTAGATATTGAATCTTATTCAATTTAATGAGTTATATATATTAATATTTATTTTGTTTAGCTGATTGATAAATATATTCATCAACTTTTATATTTTCCGCATTTTATTTTTACTTGAGTAATGATCGAATAATCACAAGAAAACTAAGCTAAGCTTTCTCTATTTCTAACCAAAACATAAAACATCACTTCATTAACTCAATAGTTAGAACTTTATCAAGAGATGTTGACCTTTCTAGTTGAATAATGCAAAAAATAAGAAATGTTGAACAAGCTATTAATCATTTTTAAAAAAACGAAAAACCATAGAGTTTTTAAGGCTCTTTTTCAATATTTCATTGATAAACTCTAAACAAGAAATCAACAAGAGCTCGAGCAAACAATCTTGATGTTTGTGAAATAAAGTTTAAATCACAATAATAACCCAAATAAAATATAGTATTAAAGAAATAAAGCTATAGTTAGTATACTTCTATCATGCAAAGGAAGTATAATGGAAAAAATCATTTAAATATGCAAATAATCTCAATAAAGAAGTAAAAATTTATTACTCTCTATCAATGATATGTTAGTCTAGAGAATAAAATAAGATTCTGCAGTGAATTTTAACTTTACTTTAACTTCTTTACTAGCATTAAAAGTTATTCAATTTGTCTAAAAAGCAAATCCACAACTTTTATAGAATTCTTTAAGACATCTATTAATTATCAACTTCATCCAAAAAGGATAAATTGCCAACGTAATAAGATAAAGCCGAGTAATTTTAGATAGTCTTCTCAAAATTGATAATTTTCCAATGATAAATGGCTATTGGTTCTTACTAGTAAGTAAAATCAGTGAATAAAGTACTTAAAAACAAATAAATGAAGATAAAATATCTCTTTTGTAAGATAAAGCTCTAGAAATGATATGTAAATCAGTTGAAAAGGAACTGATCTATCTTCAGAAGTATATAATATTCTTCATAACTCTTAAGATAAAAATAAAAAGCATCATTTAGTCCAGTTAGTAAGAGGCTATTGTATATTTATATCAGAATATGCAAAAAAACAAATACAATCAGGCACTTTTTAAAATAAAATCCTTGAGCTGGTTGAACAACTAATGTAAATCAAAGACTTTGTTTGCTTTTAATACCTTGTTTCTGTTTATGCTATGATTATTAAAAGCAATGAAAGTTTCAAAATACCAATAAATATGATATAAAAAATTCAAAAAAACTGTCTTCCTATGTATCAAACTTCCTAGATGTCTAATCAATAGAAAAAATCAAAATAAATGAACTTTTTATCAAACAACATCGATATCATTCACAACTATAAAATATCTCTGGCTTCTTCTTAAGAAATGCAAGTTCTTCTAGATAGTATTTTATAAGAAAAATAAAGTAAAAATTAGCCATCTATATGTTAATGTTTCAAAGAACACATACATTCAGCAATAGAACTTCAATACTAATTTTAATTCAATGAACATTAATTCGTTAGTGCAACCAATCTTATGAGCAGATAGATAGTTAGAGTACATAAACTAAATCCTATCAACTAAAATCTGTAAAATTTAAAGACATATCTATTCAATAACCTTAAAATGCTTCTCAATTTGAACTAAAGTAGCTTACCTCAATATAGAAAATGCATTATCTTTAAAATATTTGACTTAATCCTTTCTTTTCCTGATATTCTTATTCAAAATTCATTTTTGGAACAAGTCACTGAAGATTTGTTAGTCTAAAGAATCCCTTCCACCTTTCCTTATTTGTACTTTTTAGTTTAACATCTTAAAAGAATAAATATAGAAAAGAAATAATCTAACCTGGAAAGAATCAGCTAAAAATTGTTGAAAAAAGTAACTAGTGATTCTTTGAGTTTTTCAAATAAGATCTATATTTGGAATTTATTGCTGACTATAAATGATAGAAATGAACAGAAAATCAAAGAACTATTAGAAGTATATAGTGAATCTGAAGAACAATGGATGGCTAAGTACATTGCAGCAAGACAGAGAAAAATAAAAATAATATAAATTTACTTATAAAAGATTTTATCAGTTCAATAAAAATGGAATAATACACCATCCTTCTATGTTTCCTAGATAATTATCATCCAAAAATAACTTAAAAAATGATTTAACTCCTATATTTTAATACTTTATTTAGTTTATCTTCAAAATTAGTATAAAATATCTAAGTTCTACTTGAATATAGTTAATAGTGAGTTGATTTATTGATATAAAATATGTTAATAGATCACATTCTATCAGCTGTAGGTGGAGGAGCATCAGCGCCATCTTAATTTCTATCACCTCCAAGTTTATTCAAGGTCACTGCAGATAAGATGAACAAAGGAATGACAACAAGGAACCACTTTAAGACAGTATCAGCCACTGCCACTTGATGATATGTATCTAGATCGTCCTCTATATTATCAATTTTATTACGTTCACGGACATAATTCTGATAAAATGGTTTTGCATTTTTAATGAAATGTTGTTGATTTGAAGTAGTTGAAGCAAGAATGGATATCAGTACTGCCATTGCGAATTGCAAAAGAAGTAAAACTGCAAAAAGAGCATATCTTATTTTATTGCTCAGACACTGTCTGAAAGTATCAACCAAAAGAATAATAGCCAAAATCAAACTAGCTGTAGCAGCTATCACAATAAAAGCTGCATATTGATTGAAGTCTCTGTGGAAGTAATCAGTATTGTTTTATACGAGATGCTCATAAACCTAGTTGTCATACCATACTTCTCCACGACCAACAACTTAATTAATAAAAAATTACGAGCATAGTCCAGTAACGAGAATATAACCACTAGAATAAGTACGACGATAGCTAGACCTCTTTACCACTGTGCCATAATGAATATTAAATTATTATGCTAAGCATTAAAGTTATATATTTAAGCGTCGGACCGTTTCTTGCTATCATTTTAGTTATCTCAGTCGAGATGATTTATTCAAGTGAGACCTTTTATGAAGATTAATAAGAAACAGCTTAATCAAATTAGATCATTATCGTATGTAAAAGTTGTGTTCATGATTGTTTTTGAATGTTCTGATATTTTTAAAGGTAGATCAGATTTTTTTAGATGATATTTTTAGTGTTAAATAAAAATCAGTTAATCATTGAAAATGATATCTCTTATTTGATCTAACTAATTACAAATAATCAAAATATATCAACTACAACAATTCTTTATTCTAAATCATTGACGGGGTTGGGGTTGGGGTTGGGGTTGGGGTTGGGGTTGGGGTTGGGGTTGGGGTTGGGGTTGGGGTTGGGGTTGGGGTTGGGTACAAAATCACATTACTTGAGCTGTAGGCATACTTTAATTAGGAGTTTTATTACTTTGATTATTTTTTTCCTCGATTAAATACATCTCATGGATTACCATCGCAAGAAGAGGAATAAAAGCTAAAAGCCAACCAATTATTATCTCAGCTAACACTAAATCTTGATTAACTATCTTTTCTTAAAAGTTAAATTATCTATTCAGAATTATCATACCAGACTGTAACTGCACATAGATATGCTAGCTCAAGAGCAAAATCAAAGATAAGCAGAGTCATCCATATAGTCCATCTATAAGCAACCTAATTACATATTCTAAACATGAGAACGCCACTCAGTACCAAAATTAAACATGCAGAAACGAGGAATAAAATAACTCATGCATTTACATCTAAATTTTAAAAGGTAAGATCAGTCCTTGCTCCAACTAAATCAACAAACTTTTACCTGCGATATGGATACATGCAGATATCATCAAGAGAATTATAGCTATCTTGTAGAAAGAGAGAAATTTGGCATTCATAGACTCCATTTTATATAATGTTAATAAATATTATCTTACAAGTATATTTCCCTTTCTTTATCGAATAAAGAATTGGTTTTAATATTCAAATTGTAGAAAATAAGTTATTTTTTAAGTATTATCTCAGGTCACAAATAAAGTATAATTAATAAAAAATAAAAGATATCACTTTGAAGATTGTATACTTAATCGAATTCATTAGATTAATAAATGTTAGAATATCAAATGCATGATCACATTCTTTGAGCTGAAGCAGGTGGAACATCTGGATTGGCCTAAATGACTCTATTATGGTTCTCATCTGTCAATATTTCTAGAATAACGACTGCAAGTAGAAATCCAAAGGCAAGAATCCATCCAATTACTAAATCAGCAATGACTAAATCATTAAAAGAACTATAATAATTTTACAATGTTTATTTCTGAGATTAAAGCCAAATGGTTACAACACAAAGATAAGCGAATTCTAAAGCTAAATTAGCAATTAACAGTAAAATCCATATTTCCACCCATATAAATCTTCTTTCAAAATTTTAACAATCAAAAGACCACTAACTATTATAGTTAGACATGTCACTATCACTTAAAAAGCTACAACACTAGTAATATATTTAGCCCGAAACCTATCCTTTTATTCTTATTTATTGTTGTCGCTTGTCTGATCTTTCCCGATAAATTAATATCTGTCCGAGCAGCAACTGAATTATCATTGATCTACCTGCAAAATGAATGAATCCTGCAATAATAACCAAGATGAAAGTGGCCAAGTAAAAATATCGATAGTTTGGATTCATCTTTTATTGTATTGTAATTGTATTTATATTAAAGAGATATTTTTGCAGCTATATAACTATATTAAAAACTTTGTTGTAATTTTGTTAAAAAAAATATGGATTAGATATTGATAAATATTAAATTTCTTCAAGATTCAAAGAGATTATCTTATGTCATGAATAGATGATTAATTCATCTAAACATAAGTATCAGAATTTATCATTTAAAAATCGATCTAAGATCTTTTGATGACTAATCTGAATAATTCTTTTAAAATATCATATCAAAAAAGAATCCAGTTCATCATAAGAGCAATTATCAATAAAAATGAATATATTTTCGATAAAAAATAAGCTAATATTGATGAAAATAAAAATAAATCAATACGAATCAAACCATTTGAGTCATCACTCCTCTTGAAGATTCCATTTCCTCTTAATTTTATCTAGAACATGATAAGAGAAGTATCATAATACAGAGAGGGAAAAAACCTAATACCCAACCAATAATTACATCAGACAACAAAAGATCATAGTAACTTTTGAAAAATTATTTGAACAAGTCGGTATCAAGACCACGATAGTACAAAGTTACAGTTGATTGATATCCAAATTACATCGCCAAGCTAAAAGCTGTAAGTCCAATCAATGATTTCTGACTCCTTCTATTTCTAAAACCTGATAGAAGAGCAGCAAAACTGAATATAGCAGTTAAGCTAGCAGTCACAATCAAAAATGAAATCATATTGACCAAGTTATCAGATGAATTTATGACGAATTATTGATAAGTTCTAGCAGAAACTAAATAAAGAATTAAGTACGGGCGAGATGAAGACCAGCTACCAGAATGACAAGAACCAAAGAGATGATAAAGAAAGGTTTATGTTGGGTCATTCGATTTTTAAAATATTAATCAGAATTAATAACTAATTTATTTATTGGTTCATAAAATAAATTTATTTTTGATTTAGGAAAACTAATAGTTTAAGTATTTTAATTTATATCATTCAAAATATTTGATTTGATTAGAATAAAGATTCAAAGATAAATATATCTTTTATTTGGTTATTTTTATTAAAAATATCATTTTTTATATCAACTTTTATCAAGTTCTTTTATGATAAAATTATCTAATAAAGTATAAGAATAATTAAGTCTAATTTTATATTTTAGTTGTTTGATCAGATTATAATAACTATGTATCACTAATCAGAATAGACAAAATTCGATGGCTAATAAGATTTCTAGAAAGCAATCAAGTTCCATACTCTGTAAATAAAACTATAATCAGACTATCCACAGAATTCAAATAAGAATTGTATATGTTAAAAGTGACTTTTCCACAAAAATAAAACAAAGAGTAATTCATCGCTTAGTTCAATTAACTAGACGATTTAGAAAGAATAATGTGGTGCGATCATTAACTCAAATAAGCATATAATTAATATAAATATCGAAGAGATGGAAGAGATAATGCTAAAAAAAGTATCCTTTGGGTTCTTTCTATCTGCAAATAATACAACAGTATCTCTACTACTATCTAGTAAGACTCACCAAAAACTATAATCTCATGAAAATGATTAAAATAATCTGGTTAACATAAATATAAGCTCAAGATACTGTAAAATAAAAGCTAAAAGAAGTATTCAAAGCAATGGGATAGTACTCTTAAAATCAAGCCAACAACAATAAGCCAATAAACCAAACAGCTACGTCAAATGGTAGTTCTAAAAAGAAAGTAGAAACGAATTGTTTTGGTTGCGCAGGTAACGAATGCACTATATATTGATGTTTCATATCCTAAACATTTTTATCAAATAGATAAGATCTATCATTTCCAATCGCATTCATTGGCACAAAAATGAAGATGGTCCTTTCCTGGAGAACATTCTCTCGGTCTCTGAGGCATGTAGTTTATCAGACATCCGCATTCTTTCTGGTTCTGAAGACCCTTGTATTGCTATATCAATCAATAAATACAGAATTATAGCTTGTCTTTCCTTAGAAACGACCTGTGCTACCAGTATATTGCCCTCGGCAGCAAGTCTGTGGTCTCTTATCTCCTTCAACCTGGAACTTTTTGTATTAGTCATTGTATGTAGTATGATCATTGAAAGGAAGATCATTTTGCTGGTAGGCATAATGTTTCTTCATTTATGTTTGTTATCCTTTTTTGCCTTATAAAAATCACCATAAGTAGTATGCCCTTAAAATCTTCCTTGGTTAGGTTTGAACTGATGACAGCATTGAGCAGGTTGCTGTAATTCAATCTTATTTTTGATATAGCTTTTGTTGTACTCAGTTTAATCATTAAACTTAGCTGTATTGGGATGATAGGCATATTTATGTTGAACAAAGGTAGGTTATTGTGGATAGGCATGATAATTAACTCGATAAGTCGATTTAAGAACATCAGGATCATATTGACTTTTGTTCAAAGTATAGGCACATTTAGTTGACTTTTGAACAGCTACGTTATGAGCTTTATAGAGATCATGATTCGTTGTATTTCCATTGAAAGGGACATGTCGAGGTGGACAGTGATGTTTCTCTATGTTATTTATCAGTTACTGCATGTACAGATTTGACAAACACACTTATTGTCTGACTAATAACACTTTTTTTTGAGGAGCTATTCGCACTTACTTTGATTGCAGCAGGTAGTCATTCTGATAAATAAATTTTATAGAAAAGTTATAAAATATTTAATTCCATTTATCAAAAATCAGGGGTTGGGGTTGGGGTTGGGGTTGGGGTTGGGGTTGGGGTTGGGGTTGGGGTTGGGGTTGGGGTTGGGAAAAAAACTTTTAATTTTTATTTTGTCTGATAAACACAATAAAAATAAAAATAAATAAAAACCTTATCTTTTAGTAATAATTATATTTGATTGTTAAACATAAATTGCAGAGCAATCATAAACTTCTTCACTCCATAACAATGTAAGTATAGTCTTCAGTATTTTAAATTATTTGTAAGGCAGAAAAGTCAATTAAAATAGTATTTCCTTAAACCCTTAGTCCGGTTAACTTGTTCCAATCCTCATTTTCACTTTTAGCCATCATAATACTAAACTCCTTAATCTTTAAAATCAACTATAACTCCTCAGAGCTAGCTTTATAGATAAACCCTTTGTTCATGAGTTGAGTTTCAATGATCTTTTCTTCATTGTTCTTCTCCATTCTATTTTTGTTAAAAATAAGTTCTTCAGCTTCTGATGATTTATCAAATTACTTTTATATCATTTTAGAATTACTTTCTGTTGAGTTTTTTTACTTACAGTCAATAGCCAAAAATTAACAAACACTCAAAACAATATCTTTAGAAAAATTAGGATTGTTCTTTATCTCCTAAGTTATACTAAAAATCTATGATAAAACAGTAAATCTTAGCTGTCTAAGAGTCTTAATTTCTGACAGTTAATATTCAATTGTTGTATAGTTCATTAAACTTTTAAGAATTGAAACAAAAAGTCCTAATAATCGCTTCCCTTTTATAGGATTCCCTAATTTCTTTAACAATTGTAAAGTTTCTGTTTGTAAATGATAATTATTTTTGAGAATATTATTTTCAAGCAATGGCTATAATTATTTTATCTATTCTTCTATCAAATCTTCAGAGATAGTGATAAGAGTTTTAGTACTGTTAGTTCGTACTTTCAAGATAGAATGAGATAGATTTTTAAATATATTTTTTCTACAATCTTTCCAATTAAACTTTTTTCCCACATTTGCCACAAAAAATCCAATTCCTCTAGTACAATTCGAAGCTATTTTTTCTTTATCACTTCCACTATGAGCCAACATATACTAAAGACAAGCTTTCAATTGTTATTATGTCAAAGCTAAAGAAAATGATGGTACTTTAGCCCAATTAGATAATCCCCAACTGATTTTAACAATAGAATTAAATGATTTATATTGTTTTGATAATTATAAAAGACATGATATTGATTTTCCAACTATCTCTTGACTTTGGAATTATCCGCAAAAAGACATATAACCTATCAATTTTATAAGAGATATTCTGACTAAACTATTATTTTTAATACTATCAATAGGCTAAAACTAATTATTTATTTATTTTACTGAGACAAAAGAATTAAAACAATGCAGAAGAAATTGTTTTACATACTGAAACTCTTGTTTACTCCACTAACTATAATCAATATAAGTCAAAATACCTAAAATATGGATATAATTATTAGGCGATACATCTTAAGAATATACCTTGATAAAACGAACTAAAAAGTCCATTAAAGAATTCATTTGTACACTTGAAACCTTATTTCTGTTATTTGGATTATTGATTGATTGCTGCTCATCAAGATAACTTTTAAATACTTCTTCTACAAAGATTGTATATGAATGATTTATTTTATTGATAAATGTTGACTAGAGATAGTTCCAAATTGAAGGTTATTCTTCACTTATTTTATAGAAGAGACAAGAATAATAATTTTTACATAATTTTGTAAAATAGTTTATAATCTAAAGCACAAGTTTATCTTCATTACTTCTATGACTCATAACATCGATCAACTTACTATTGATATTAGATGTTGTTGATTTTAGATAGGTTTGTTCGATCTATAACCATTTTCTATTACTATTCATCAAAACAGATAAAAAGTTAATACATAATATTTTTAATTATTCCAACTAAAAGATTGTCCACTAGAATTATAAAATAGGAACAATGTAGTTACTTAATAATAGACCCATTCCTTCCTCAAATGACATCTTGTCAATAAGAGTACAATTGTTACATAATTAACATAAAGTTTTAAAAATAAGAATCACTATCTGAAGATTCTTCTAGTAGTATAGTACAAATAATAGAAAATAAAGAGCGTTTCTTAGACCGGAAAATACAATAAATGATTTAGGAACAAAAGATGATTTAGTTTATTTTAACAATTTTTATATATAAGCACTTTATGTAGTTGCTATAAGTTTTTTTCCTTGAAAATTTGATATCATATTAAGAATACAGTTGATTGAATTTGATTTAACTTTGTTATTTCTTTAAAAAATAGATAAAAGAATTAAACTATGATCACCAAAATTACTTCTCATAAAATTAGCTATTTATTTCTTCTAGTCAGAATCCATCTTTATTTATGAAGTTGATATTCTTAATTTTTTAACATGGCTCAAAAAATCTTTTGTTAGAATATTCGTAGTTACGCACATCTACCAATAATTTTATACTATATTAGGATAATATTTAAACAAAAATGATAAAACGCTAGTCGCATTTATTCTTATTTTTTGATGAGCTGAATGAATTTTTCTTGATTTCTTTTCTTCTCTTGATAATTTGTCAGCCTACTAGTAATCTGAACATTACGATAAACTTGAAAATCCTCCATCAAGATAGGCATGCTAAAAATTGAAGTTTTAATAGTTATGTTCTTTTCTTTTACCAAATAATTTATCATGAAAAGTTTAGTTTCCCAAAAAACATAGTTTAAATATAAATTTTATACACTTTTAAAGATCCATTCCATTATTCTTTGGTATTTTCTATCCTTTAGAAGACTCAATCAACCTTTACAACTCCTCATGGAAAAATATAACAAAAATCAATATTTTATTCAGAGATTTGACATAATCTAAATTGTCTATTTGCTGATAGAAAGGAATTTGCATATTATTAAGAGTCACACAAAATATTCTTACTACTTCTTATAAAAATTTAAGATACTTTTTAGTCACTTAACTTTGAAACCAATGAATCATAACATCTATAATTATTTTTATCTTATTAAATTACAACTTTCCTTGAACTCTACTCATTTTATTTAACTACTATATGATAGTCTTGAACTATTCTTCTTCATTTTTTAATTTATTTAATGGTTTTCTCTATTTCGTCCATTATTACCATTGCTTATACTTGAATTCCTGAACCTGCATATTAGATTTAGTTATATTTTTAGAAGCCTACCAAAAACCAAGATTATTTTCCTTTGCATTGTTTCTTGACTTATTGTATTATTATATCTTCTAAGCAGTCAAATATTTAGAAGCATCTTTTGATAACTATGAATAACCATCTCTAATTGTTTTTTATCTGATATTTACTTTATCTCTTATTCTCACTATCTATCCGAATATATTCACTTACTACTTATAACTTTCTGATCCCTAGACTGTTAATTCTATGAATTATCCTTCAATTTGATGTTTAAAATATGATTGCGAACGCTACCACATTTCTTTTGGATGAATGTTTCCCACTCTAATAAGTTTAAGTTATGAAAAGTAAAAAGTAAGATATTTTAGATCACTAAGGTTGATAAGTTAAATTTTTAAACATTATGCTTTACTCACAAAGCAATTAAGCTTCTTTATTGAATCAATCTAACTTCCCAGATATATTTTTTATTCTTTTTCTTTGTAAAGAGAAGTTATCTCTACTCCCTAAAAATAAATGATTCCCTTGATGTAATCTTCTCTTATTTTATGTGTCTTCTTCTTCAGAAATTCATACTATATTTTTTAAGAAAATATTTTTTGAAGTAAATGCGAAAAACATTTATTCTCTGTCTGCTTAACTTGTATTTTTATAAGGGAGTTGTCCTTCACATCTTGGATAATGAACTAAAATGGAGAAGCTATCTTCAATATTTTTGCCTCGTTATGTTCCTGCATTGCAAATTTAATTTAAGCTATTTTAAAAACTTCCCCCTTTTAACATTAAAGAATTAAATCTGGATAATAATGACGAAAATCTATCAAAAGTATTTTATTAATATTATTAGTCAATATAATGAATGATCATCTTCTAGCTGCTGGTAAATTAACATTATCAATAGTGCTGTTGATCTTAGTTTTAAGCATCTGAGCCAGTCTAGTATACTCCTCTTTGTATCTCCTAGCTTCCTCCTCATAAGCATAGCATCTCTCAGAAAGTTCTCTTCTCTTCCTTTCAGCATCATTCTATACATCTTTAATTGCAGATTTAGCCTCTTTCAAACTCATAACCAGCTGAGAATTCTCTTGTCGTTTGCTCTATACTTGTTGTTTCAATAATTTTATTTCGGATTAGTTCCCTGATACAGATCTACTAACTAAGTTATCCTTTTAAGCAAGCTCGTTCTTTACTTTCGATAGAAGATAATTCAGTTGATTGATTTGTTCTTCACAATCAGATCTGTCTTGTCTTAATTTTGCATTTTAATCATCAAAATCTCTCTCAAGATCTGATATCTTATTTTCTTTATCTTGTACTATCCTTATCAACTCTTGAACTTTCCTCGTAAGTCCTTATTTCCCATCTTCAATCATCTTCATTTTGGATTAATATGATTTAGTTAGATATTGAGCTTTCTTGATCTCTTAATCTCTTGCTTTATTTCTTGTATCCCTTAATTGTTCTTCAAATTGAAGTCTATTGGAGATAAGAAGATCGTTAAGCTTTTTATTATCCATTCCTAAATCCTAAATAAAAGTTAAAATACTCTTTTTGCCATTTAGGCAGCTTTTGATTTTTCTTAAAGATTTTTAATTTTTCTTTCCATTTAGAAAGTCAGCTGTTCAACATAGTCCTGTCCTTCTTTTTTGAATTTATCGAATTCTTCATTGTATTGGCTAGTAGTATCTTCAAAATTTTTAGTTTCCATACTGAGTTGAGTCTCTAATTCCTGGATTTTTCCACCATATACTTCTTACAATCTAGCTATTTCATGTTTAAGTTGATTATTATTAGTTGCCAGATCTTGATTTTGATGAAGTAGATTATTGATTTTGAACTAGGCCTCTGAAAGTAACACTTCTTTGCGACTAAATTAATCTTTAAGTTTGATCAATTTGTTTTAAAACTAAATTCTTCGTTTCCTTTAGTTATCCAAATCGTTCTCCATCTTGTCCTTAGTTTATCTGAACTTATGTCGTTCGTTTTAAAGCATAAACTAGATTTATCCCATGCCACCATGATCTTCCATTCCATCTAAATCGACAATAAAATACTTCTAAATGATTGTTTATTGAATCCTCGAGATACGTTGCTGTAGCCCAGATTATTTGGACTGTAAGAAGCATCGAAATTTCCTCCAAAATTAGGTCTGTAAGCCATATTCTATTCAACTGAATATTCACTTAATAAATTAAATAAACCCTGGGAGTTTCTATTATTACATACCAGATTTCATAATTAATTTATAGTATCAGCAGCATGTCAAAAAAAGAAAAAGGTGGTTTAGGAACTGGCTTTTTTGCAGGTCTCTTAGGAGTAGGAATTGGAGTTGTTGGAGCCTTAATAGCTTCCAAAGTTATGGATGACTAAAAGAAAAAACAACCATAATTACCTTAATATCTAAATAACCTCCAATAAAAACGTAAAAGAAAGAGAATATTTCACAAAAGTAGTAAAAAATAAACTGAAACAGTTGATGAAACATTTGAAGATACTTTACTTTGTCCTATTTCTCAAGAATTAATGGATGATCCAGTTACCATATCAGAGTGTGGACATTCATACGATAAAAAGACAATTTCTCCAATATTAGACAAATATCATGTCTGTCCTTTATGTAGAAAATAAGCAAGTTCTCAAAACTTAGTACCAAATTATCAACTTAAACATGTTATCGATCACTACAAAATAACAAAAAAATGATCAATCATCTTATTTTAATACTTATCCAATAACTTATTTAATGATTAATTTTTGAAAAATCAATAAACCTAGAATATATATTGAATTATAACAAAATACTTTTACAAGCAATAAATATTCTAGAAAAATCTATACTATTATTCAAACAATCAGAATTTATGGAATTTATAAATTTAATATAAATACTATGATTCAAAAACAACATTCGAATAAAAGATTAGCTAACATTTTATTGAAATAAAATAAATGCAATAAAAATGTTTATTAAATTCATTCAATACATCATAGATTTTTCACTCAAAAACAATGGACATTAAGTAACAGTTTCATTTATTAGATTTTGATGATTATCAAAATAAATAAATTAAATTCATACTCTAAAATTCATAAAAAATATTAATATAATTTTTAAACATCCGTTGTTCATTTTTTAATATAGATTATGCCAAAAAATCTACTCTTTTGAAAGATCTATCACCAGTTTAATTTCCTAGACTAAAAGTTTTATCTTTAAGTAAATATTCATATTATTTATATGGAAACTTGATAAAAAGTATCGAAAAACTTGGTTCAATCAATATGCCTCAACTATAAAATCTATTTTTAGGTCAAAATACGATAACTTCTCTTCGTTCTTTTAAAAAATGTTATTTTAAATTAGTACTAACTATATCATATAGAAAAAATTAGATTTATCCGACAATAAGTTAATTTCTTTAGATGAACTTTGGCTGTATTTAGATCTTTCTAATCTATAAATATTTACTGCATGTATTTTTTGTCATAAATAGATGGAAAAAATAAAATAACTTTTAGCTTTAGTTTTACCAAAAGTAATATGAATTACTAAAAAATAACTAAATTTATATTCAGCTATCAAAGAAAATTAAATATCAATAAACAATAAGATCTATTAAGAAGTTTAGGAATTCGATATGTTCGATCTATTTAGACATAATGATATCTTTAACTTTATCGTTAGTATTTATATTAAAATAACGAATAAAATCAAATGAGAAGATCAATAAATTCAAAAGAAAAAATAGTCATGGATAAATCAAGACTCCTAACATAAACCAAAAGAATTACAAAACCTAATATCTCTAATCACAGCAAAATAGTCTAAATTTAATAAAAGGTCAAGATGTTTGGAGGCCTCTAAGAAATGTAAGAATAATTTCTCAAAGATATCAATCTTAATAATCAAAGACTAGACAACATAATTTCTTGTGTTAAAAACATGATGAAAGTAGATTCTAAAGGCAAAAGGTCAGGAGTATCGCCTCTAGGTAAATCTAACATCACCAAAAAAGTATAAAAAGATAAATCAAGTAAAAGACTTATATAAAGAGTAGAAAAAGCTATCTCCTATCAAAATTATCAACATGGTACAAAATGATATCTATCAAATTCCTTATTAGAATCAATCTTATGTTAATAATCTTTAAAAATTATTAATAGAATAAATCATTTTCTATTAATCCTATCTGATTGAACATGCCATCCATTGGTGCTTGTCTTCTTTCTTCTTATTTCATTGTAAATATCTCCGTCATATTGTCCAAATTATGAAGGAAGAGGATAGTATCCGGGTCCTGGATTTCCATATTACTTCTTGAAAACCTTATCGAAGAAAGACTATCTCATATCTCGATCGAATTTAGCTTTTGTCCCACCTCTATTCTGAGAAAGAACGTAACTTCCTGTCTTAGGAAGATTATTGATCTCTTTGTATTTTCCTGGACCAGGAGCTATAGTTGCTTTATTAGCTAATTAATACATGATGGAGAAAATCTATTCTGTCTTGACTGTGAATAGCTTAGATTTTGGAATTTAGAACCAGATTTAGATGGGCTCATTGCTTATTTTTAAGGATTTATATAACTTCCAGGCCCTGGATTTATATTTTGAGGCTCAATCGTTTTAGTCTTGTCAATGACAACAGTTTTAGGTCGTAAAGAGTATTTAGGAGAAGTAGCTCTTTTAGGTTTATCATTATTGTATTGCACAGAAGAAGGAACAGCTTCTTGTTATTTTGGTACATAATTGCTAAAAGATACTTTCTTCATTATTAAATATTTACTTCTCGACCCAAAGCGAAGACAGCTCCTTTTTTCTTGGAAAGATTATCATCCCAAAAAGTGGGAAGATTGTATTTTCCTGAAGAAGGGGAGGCTGTTAGACATCTTGTGAAATCAGATTTGTTACCATATCCAATAGCAGCTCCATTTGAGTTTTTTTCCTTTGAAATCTCCTCCATAAGTATTTAATGGACAACTACATAACGATATTTTTACTTAGATTTGGCTGGATCAAAACGACTTCCTTTGGAAAATGAATAAGTCATCTTACTTCTAGACTGATTAGTAAGTGCTTTGTTTATTTTCGAGAAAGATGCAGTGGATGAGATGCAAAATTTGCTCTTCATAAATTTATTAAAACTGAATTAAAACTTATCTTATTACTCCTAATACTAGTACAAAAAATACAAAGATCTCAAATCATATCTTTTTCAGGCTACCATGATCCACAAATCAATGGAATCACCTGAATAACTATATAGCTCATCACTATCACAACCAACAATAATGTATAAAAACTTCAAATTATCCTTAAAATATTTTTTCTTAATCTCCAGCTCTTCTCTCTGCTACTCATATCCAGGAACATACTCCGAAGCTTGTTCCGCTGCCTGCTTACTTACCTTCTAAATATATTCCTATGATGTTTTAGGTTAGCCCGCCATTGAACAAATATTATGTAAAATCAAATATAATATCAAGAACCAATCAATAAAGTACTTCTATTTTTCAAGTATTGAGCTGAACTCACTCCAGCTGGACGAACCTGATTCCATTTCTACTCTAGATTAGTTGAGTTAGCTGCTGTCTCATTGTCCCAATCTAAAGGATAGCATTCAGTGACTTTATATGCCAATTTAGAATGATTCTTTTTCTTTTATGCCACTTCCTTCATAAACTTTTATCTTCTCTACATAAACATTAATCCATCATCTTTTTCCTCTGTCTTTGACCTGATCTGTTTTTTCTTTTTATTTTTACTACCAATATGTAAATTAGGAGGATATACTCTTTTTGGAATATAATTTAAATTTTTATGAGATGGAGTCTTCTCTCTCAACTTAGGAGTTCTATCCTCATTTGAAAATTTTACTTCATTCACTAAATCAGGCTTAAATATCTCAACATTATAGTATTCACTTATTTTCACTTTCACATCTTATACCGTTGGATTTTAAACAGGTTTTCTTGGAACATGAGTCTAAAGATTGATAACATTAGCTTTATTAAGTGCTCCTATATGAGATTGAGGTAGCTCTGGTTTATTTTTACCTGCATGAGGCATAACACTATGAGATTTATGTTTGATGATAGATTTTTACTTAGAACCAGATCCATAGTGAGCAAAAGCAGGTTTACCAAAATATGTAGTAAAAGATGAATCAGGTAAATTTCTTGTATCTAGCCTAAAATCTTTTATATTTTGCTTACGAATCTAAATCTACCTTTTTTAAAATTCGTTAAATTGATCTAATTTCTTATCAGCTTTCTGTTTCATCTCTTGAAAATTTGGATTCTTCTTAACATTCTTAACTTTTGTATCTTTGCTTGGAGACTCATTTTATCCGCCATAATAATATAATTCATGCTTAATATGATGAGGCTTCATTTTTTTATCATCTTTTTTCAACTGATACGTATCTTATTTTTATCTTTTTTTTACTATTATTTGTTGCGATTTATGAGGACTTTGATGTTAAGGCTTATCATAGATTTGTGGTTGTGTTAATTTGGGTTAACAATAGTTGGTTTGCATTTTGATCATCCATTAGTTACTTTTGAGTGGATCATGATCCCATGATAGAATATCATACATAGAAGGTTGCTTATCTCTTGGTAGATAGTGAAGACCATGTCTGATCTATTTGCTTTAATCTTCTTTTATTCTTAGTGTTCCAGACATCTTTTAAATTAATGAAAAAAAAGACGATAAAATTATCATTCATAAGAATGAATATTTTGATAGGAAATAAAAATTTGATTCTATGTGAGATCAAACTATCCTAGGAGGAATACGATATAAAGAAGTTACAAGTTCATAATTTCTTATGGTGAATCCAACTGCTTGTCGATGAACCATGAATTCCCATCTTGCCTTTTCACATAAAGTCACCAATTCATTGTATTGTTTGATTTCATTTGGAGTTTTTGATCTTCTCTGATGTTCTTAATATTCTATTTATATCGAAGTTTACGTTCTTAAGCTTTTTTGATGTAGTGTTTTACTTTAGATTCTGAAGTTTTCAAAGCCCTTGATATTTCCTCACGCATTTGGTTCTATAATTGTTCAATTGATGAGTCTACAGAAAACTTTTGAGCTAGTTTAGCTTCAGTTTCAATAGCATATTTGTTCTGAGCAATACCACATTGAACCCTTTCAATTCTTTCTATATCTCTTTTGACTATTTATGACATTTTTCCTGCAAATGAAAAATTAGCTAGGCATCTTTTAAAGACAATCATTTAAAATTAAATATGATTATAACTTATATTGAACATTTTTGATGTATAAGAACTTACTCTAAACTATTTTTAAAATCAAAATAAACAACTTAATACACTTTGATGTTTAACTATAGATATTAAATATCAAAAAGATAATATGTCTGAGAAAGAAGTATAAAAACCAGAAAACATAGTATAGCCTTTAACTTTTAAAGGAGAATAAAGGGATCGTTCAGGTGTAGCAGATACAAAATAAGAATATGATCGGATATTATAAAGACTAGATTCTAAGATCAAGAAACCTCTTCATGATTTAAGATCAATGATTGAAGGATAAATAGAAAGACTGAAAAATGTTTAAAAAGTTTAATGATTTAAAACAATTATCTTCTCCTCATATTTTTAATCTATTTGAAGTTTTGAATATTTGCTTTAATTCAAAAATAATTAAATAAAAATGAAAGATAACTTAATGAATCATTCATAGTTTCAACTATTGGATCATATGTGTAATTGAGTTGATTTTATTTGATTGATTTTTAAAAAGTTGATATAAATTGGAGGCAATATCCATATTAATTAATTAATCTGAATGCGTAGATCAGATAAAAGACCATAGGTTGACAAAAACGCAAACTACAAAAACCTGATATCTCAACTCTACGACCGTGACCCTCACCTTTCTGATGTAAAAAACCAAATAAAATCAATAACTCCAGACATCTAAATTCTGGATGAATTAAACGATTTTTAAAAGAAATTGGACACTCTCATTAAAACGTACTTCTATATAAATAAAGAAAACGATATGATGTTCAATAAATATTTATGAAACCTCCACAAAAGGTCAAGAGATTGCTTAGAGTAACAATACTAAGATAAAATCTTGAAGGTCAACAATCAATAAAAATGTATGGATAGATTCATCCTAAAAAATAATAAACTGCAAATAATAAATTTACTTCTTTCTTTCGACATATAAGTGTCATAAACGACAGAGATAAATCTATCATTTAAAATGTATTTTATAGATTATTTTAGTGGAAAAAACCTGTTAATGCCTTTAATTAAAAAGATGGTGTGATTATTAGATTACCCAATAATGTCTAAGATGCCCTCACCATATATCTTACACCCATTACTAATCCTCCTAAATTTGCAGTAGATCCTCTACTCTAAAAAATAGTTGGAATGAAATTTGGAACCAGAATTTAAATATTAGATGCTTTTTGGCTTTATATTAAAAATAAAAAATTACAAGAAATATAAAATAAATAAATTATCAATGCAGACTAGCTAATCAAACAAGTAAAAATTATTATTATTTTAGGCTTTTAAAACTTAAAAACTCACTTTTGCTACCATAAATTCAAGAGTTAGATAAATGATTACTCCTTTGGAACCCATAAAAATCAACTTTATTACTGGATAAAATCATAAAACATATGATATCATTGTAGAAATATAAGAAAAACCTAATATCGATATCGTACCTTTTTTTGCACAAAAATTAAGTGATGATAAAACTGAACATCCCTACCTTTCTCTCATGAGTCGCATCAAAAAGTATTAAAACAAATTCAAAGATTACACTTAGAAACTAAGAAGACATTTACAAAAGAGAGAACTTTACAAAAATTTTAAAAGTTAAAGAATTGAAGAAATAATAACAGAACAACATCAACTTTTACAAATAATAAAAAAAGCCGATCCCACAGAAGAGTACAATAAACTCTAATACATCCTCAAGAACTAAGATGAACTTGAAAGAGAAGTAAAACATTATTTCTAGAACTTGAACGGACAATCTCGTTCTGATTGATTATTCGACATAAATATGATTCATTTGAGCATTTATAATATAAATCATGGAATTAAGCTGTCCAAATTGTCTAAAAAACTTTTCATTTCTAGGAAGCGGACAAGAACCAAGAGTACTTCCATGTGGTGACTCTATCTGCAACGAATGCATCCAAGAAATAGCCACTAACAATCTTAACTTCATGTGTAAATAAAATCATATGTAGGCAATAAATGCGGTACTAATATAGAACCAGAATCTCTATTTCCATTGAATAAGTTGTACTATGAAATACAAAATAACCTCAAACAGTATCTGAGCAAAAAAATAATATGAAAGTCCTAATTTATCAAAAGGAGGGGACGATGATTTGAGTCGTGAACATCTTCGATATGATGAAAAATGTTTGAATCCATTCTGTTTAAGACCGAAATATCATTCTGAAGATAATGCTTAATTATTTTGTTCAAAAAGATGCAAAATAGACCATGAAGAACTGTATATTGATTGAATATTGAGTTACACTACTTAAATCATAATAAATAAATTTATAAATAACTAAAAATCTATCTAAATATCCTTGTTTAATGAAATTTTATTCTTATTTCTATGATTTGATTTTCTTTTTTTATATTTATTGATAGCGCTTTAAAATGTATTTTGATTATTAAACCTTTTATAACACTCAAATTCAAAATTAAATTTCGATGAACAATCCCAACAAATCACAAATACAATCATACAAATCAACAAATAAATCGAAAATTCAATCATATCGAGCTTCAAATATTCATCTATAATTTCTTAATCACTGTGCTACTGTAGTTCAATCCAATTTCAAAGGATATATTCAAAGAAAAAGGTATAGACAATTTTTACCTGTTTACAGAAGGTTCAAATAGATATTATTTGCAGGATTTCAAGGATGGAAAATAAGAAAAATAATGAAATTGCAGCCCATCAAAAGTTAAATCCAATCTATCAAAAATAAAACACAAAATAAACAAACCAACATGGCAAGGATACATAAACGATAACTAATTGATTAAATATAAAGATTAAAAAAGAACGGATAATGGCTAGATATTCAAAAGAAATCAAAAAAGATGAATCAAAGTTTAAATAGAGAACAAAGCAAATAAAATAACTCAATGTATGGAAATGTCAAATCAAAAAGTTTAAAAAATATATTCAAATAACGTAGTTTCCAAAAAACTTATAATACCAGTATTTAAACTAATAAAAAAACTAAAATACAAACTTTTAATACCAGTTCTACTAAAAATAATAAAACCTTATAAACTCAAAAAGCTACAACGATTCATTCAACTAATAAAAAAAATAACTTTGATTAAATAGAACTAAAACCGCCTAAAGATTTTTATGCTCTTCTCTAAGAAAAATGCAAAATGAATATGACATAAATATAGAAACCTAAACTAAAATTAAAAAAGAAACAAAACATGAAAATAAAAGTTAAATAAGATGTTAATTAATCTTAATAAATCATATCAAATAGTACTCCTATTCATACATAAGTAGATATTTCATAGTATAAATCGTAAAATAACTAATCTTAATGCTGGAAATACTAAAATATTTTTAATAATAGAAGTACCTTATTGAGTTCTAGTGATAAACAATCAATAATGGAATTAACTACCTTCAAAAAGTTAAAAAGATAAGATTCTACTCATAAATCTCATAAAAGTCAACGACTAAAAGTCACCCAAAGAAAAGATAAAGAAGCTAAATGTTAAATCTTATACAATAAGAGTAATCATAGAAGTATATCTAAAGAATATTTTGAACAAAAAATATAAATTCCAATAGAATAAAGTTGTCTCTTAGAACAAACAAAAACAATAAAAAAGAGAAAAGGATTTACCTGTATTTCACAACTGTTGAAAATATACGATTAAACCTATCTCCAGAAAAAAGACTAATTATAACTAAAACTAAAAAATCTATCTATTTGACAAGTTAATCTGATTAATTATTCTTTATTGATTAAATGATAAAATAATTAAAAAATAATATCCTACAACACTTGATAATTATTTAAAGCAATTAATTCTTAGCAAAAATGAGACAGTCCCACGCATAAGTCCAACAACCCATGATCGCCGAAGAAGATGACTTCAGATAAGAAAGAGTAGCCATCACTAACCTCAAGTTGGCCCTCCTCATCTTCATGACCTATGGATTAATTGTAGCAATCTACGCCATGAGGTAACTCTTCAATCATCTAGTCAAGCTATCGAACACGTGAAAGGACCAATTAGTGAGGGATACGAAATTGCTGGAGGCATTCTTTTTGGTCTGTTCATGATCTATGTGATCTGTTTCTGTGTATGCTGGTTTTTCGGATCAAGAAAAAGAGAAGCTCTCAAAAGATAAGTTGTGGAGAAAGCTATCGCCAAAGAAAAAGCAATGCAGGCTAAACAAAATTTAGAATGATTATCAACAAAATAATTCATATTAATTGTCATCTTAATTAAATCCTACTTCCTATTTATCTCTACTATGAAGTTTATTCGATCATAAAGAATATTTAACTTGACAATAATCAATTTTAATTACATTTGAGCTATAATAATAATAAGTAAATTTAATAGTGGTTCTATGTCCTGGAGAACATTCAAGCAACGAGTATACGATAAATGGGACAAGAAGATGACAGTCTGGTAGACGTCAGGTTTCAGGATGGCCAACAGAATGCACAAATATGCAGTAAATGGACTACTTTTCTACATTGGTTATCAAATATATGACTTTTTAGCTTCATATAATGACCTTCTCCTACACGCAAGACAAACCAATAAATATGATTAGCAAGATCTAGAAGGTGTAATCAATAGAGAAGATGAATGATTTGACATAAATATAACTAAAAATAGATCTATCAATGTTTATTAGTATAATCTAATCAATTGTTTGATCAGTTAATATCATCATATATATCTTTTTGATTTCATTAAAATTTAGCTTTTTCTTTTAATTCATTTTTTGTAAATAGAATATTATTATGCCAAATAAATATCTTTTCTTAAATATAAACAATAATTAAGGGAAATAATTTAGGGGTTGGGGTTGGGGTTGGGGTTGGGGTTGGGGTTGGGGTTGGGGTTGGGGTTGGGGTTGGG
>CAXIUT010000181.1:0-29463 GCA_964035545.1 Bugula neritina
CCCAACCCCAACCCCAACCCCAACCCCAACCCCAACCCCAACCCCAACCCCAACCCCAACCCCAACCCCAACCCCAACCCCAACCCCAACCCCAACCCCAACCCCTTTTTATTATTTTGATGAATTAGAGGGGAGTATCATTAAGAAATTAAAATATCGTTATCGTTATAATTAAATTAAATGGGAAAATAGACGATAGCAACTGGAGGTAAAGAGTTTGGAGATTACGTAATAGGTAGATGCATTGATATTTAGGTAGGACTATCGGTGAGGGTACATTTGGCAAGGTCAAGTCTGCTGTTCATAAATTGACTGGGCAGCATGTTGCTATTAAAATACTTGAAAAGAGCAAGATTACGGAAGTGGCGGATGTTGAGCGAGTATCCAGGTAGATCCACATACTAAAACTGATTCGGCATCCAAATATTGTGCAGCTCTACGAGATCATTTAGACTCCGAAGCAACTTTTCCTGGTGATGTAGTTCATGTAGAAAGGAGAACTATTCGATTATATTGTTGCTCGTAAACGTATTCAATAAGCCGAGGCATCACGGATGTTCTTCCAGCTTATTTCTGGAATTTAATATCTCCATAAAATAGGTGTCGTCCATCGTGACCTCAAACCCTAAAATATACTCCTAGATTAAAAAAAAGCTATCAAAGTAGTTGATTTTGGACTGGGAAATACCTATAAAAAAGGATAGTATCTCAAAACTCCATGTGGATCTCCTTGCTATGCTGCACCTGAAATGATCAAAGGATAGAAATATGATGGTCTTCGAGTTGATATCTGGTCGTCTGGTGTCATTTTGTTCGCTATGCTTTGTGGGTACCTTCCCTTTTAAGATCCTGATACTCCATCGCTCTACAAGAAGATTCTTTCTGGTAGCTATAATCCTCATAAATCTGTTTCTGATTAGGCGATTGACCTCATATCTCGTATTTTGAATGGAAATCAGGAATAAAGATACAGTATTGAACAAATAAGAAGACATCCTTGGATGCAGAGATACTAGCATAAATAAAACACACCTGGAATAGTAATCGGGTATAATAGAATACCAATAGAACAGGATATAATAGCCCAGATGAAGACTTTTAATTTGGATCCAGATTATGTGGTTAAGTGTATTGAAGCTAATCGTCATAATAATGCAACAACTAGTTATTATTTATCATTGAAGAAGTATGTGAGTGAAGGCGGACAGGTAAATATGGGAAATGCTAGTTATGATTTATCTAGTAAATCATTTGACCGGGGAGGAGAAGTGAGACGAAAGCAGACTGGAACTAAGGTGTTGATTGATAACTTTTTTACTAAAAGTACATAGACTGAGACAGTAGTAAGAAGAAAATCAAAGGATAAGTTGAGATAGAAAATAGATAAGGAAAATAAATGTGTTAATATTCCTCATTCTGTTGTAACTAGTATTAATACTGAAGTTAAAAGAACTAGAGTGACTTCTAAACCGAAAGTAAACGATTCTTTTAACTACGGCAGAACTATTAATAAATCTATATAGAAGAGAAATCCAGTTCCTAAGCGTGAAAACATACTTGAGAACAGAATAAGTAGAAAATACAAATAGAAATTCAATCAGAGTCTAGTTAGCAGATCCCGAGACAAATGCACGCAGAGATCGAGGGTGAATAGTTCTTTGATGGGTATAAAGAAAGAGCTACCGCCTCCGATGACTTTGATGTAGTAAGTGCTACCAGTAAAACAGACCAGGAAAAGGAACATAAACAATTCAAAATGTGATACTTCTAAGATAATGGATAGTGTTCATCGTGGCAAGATAAGAAGAGTATGAAATTAATGTGCAAATGATTTTTCATAAATAATATTAAAATATATAATAATCAAACATGTGGACAAAATTGTTGATTTTGTTGGTGATATTGTACTAGATAGTTGGTTAGAGGTCTACTCTTTAGTTTTAGATTCGGAAGAGACAAGTGGTTGGGGATAAATCTACTTTTGTTGGTAAACTTAACATCAATATACATACTCAGTACAATACTGTTGAAGCCTTTGTTGATAGTCATTTGGGGGAATTGGTTACTCAGGAAGATTTTGTCTAAAATCATCAAACTGTTATTTAATTTGTTTGTGTTGATAGTGATTTGGAATAGTATAAAAATAAAGTTTTTATGACTTCTGTCGATTAGATATCTGCTGAGCCTCATGGACAAAAAATAGCTATTGTACTTGGACCGCAAAATGGTTCTATATCGATCAATGCCATCAACTACATTCAGGTAACAATATTTTCAATCTAGAGTAGAGATAGAGTGGGAGAGATATATACTGAAATAGTGGAAACTCGACAAAAAGACGAAGAACTATTCAAGTATACATATGCTCCTAAGAAATCAGAAGTGCAGGATGACAGTTTCTGGGGCAAATATGTATATATTTATTAAGCTAGAAATGGCCTTTGATAATCGGAGGAGTGGTTTTGTATACTATGATGAATGCTAATCCTTAGGCTCAGAAAGCAGGGGCGGGAGGGAAATGATGATCAGATTTGTATTATTTGATAATGTTATTTTTTATGATTTATGATGTGATTGTGAGATCGATGTAGTATTCGATGAGATTTAAACTAAGACAGTTTCCAAAATACGTTAATTAATCGAATTACTTTTGAACTGGATGGAAGGGAGTTGTCAATTGAATGAAGGAGATCTAGTATGGGCTCAAGTCGAACACTACCCGTGGTGGCCGGGAAAGGTAACAACCAATATCATTTAGATTGTAGAATCCTTTCTTCAAAAAAAAGTTATCGTCTTTAAAATAGCCTTCTTTGCTGACCCATCTTAGTACTTTTACTTCTATTTAGTTCATACCTTCATTAGCATCAAATTAAACCTTATTCGCACTTCAATCATGATCTCAACGGAACTGAATATCAACAGCCAGCACTTCAAAAAGCTATTAAAATGGCTAAATCGCATTATTCTAAGATCAGTAGACTACCTGTTCTTAAAAGTGATCAATAGTTACCTCTTTAATCGGGTTAGAGTAGTCTTCCATCGAAGACAGAAGAATTTGTAGAATAAAATTCTATCCTTCCATCTGACCAAGATATCCTCTAACTTCAACCTGAATAGGTTGATCTTTGTGAAATGAGTGATGAAACTCCTTTAGAATAAGTAACAATTGAAAACGTGTTTTGTTTGCTTTAACGGTAGTAGAAGAAAGAAAAAAGACAAGGCTATAATTACTAAAAACGAAAAGAACAAATAAAATATCAAGATAAGCTAAAATAACAACTTCTGAGGCATTACAGTTTGTTTGACTTTGGTCCAAAAGAATATAGTTATGAGAAGAGATAGTAGAAGACAGGAGTTAAAATAACAGTAGTTAAGCATGTAAATAGTGGAGAGAGGAAGCAGAGGAGAGGTAGGAATGGTATTTCTAAGAAATCAGTGGTTTACTAGCAGGTAGATTACTTGAAAAGGCATTGTTTGCGTAAAATTCAAACTTATCTTAGAAACAATATTGACGATATTGCTTCTACAAAGAACTACTCTATGGAAATAATGAATAGAATAATAGTTTTGGCTGATAATAATCATATCAAGTTGAAAAGTTTATTTGTTACTTTAGTAAAGACTATGAAATGTTCTATGGAGTTAAGTTGTTAGTAGAAATTAGGTGATTTTAGACATTATTTATAAAGATTAGAAGGAGAGAAAGGATAAGATTAAGAAGGATCTAAAGTCACACAAATTGAATCGAATATAATATGATTCTATTTCAATTATTTTACTTTATAATCCTTCTTATTTCATACTCATTTTTATTGTATTTAAAGAAGTTGATACTATCGTAATACAAAAGATCAATATTTTTAGATTTCAAGTTGATATAAGATAATTTTTAATTTCCTTTTCATTGTCTTTGATGGTCTCAGTAGTTATAATAAAAATTAACTAACTTAATAATTTTCTTATTTTCCTAATATGAACTAAAATGAATAAATGTTACTTTCAGATACACCTCCTAACAGTCTTTAACCATCTAGAAATTCAACTGAAGAAAATTTACTTCTTAATCTGATTCCAACAGAATTATCTCACAAATAAAAATGCTGTATTTTGCCTCCTATGCTTGGTAAATCATCCTTTTCGACCTGGTAAAGTACTAAAAATTGTAGTAAAGAAGTCACCTTTCTACTCGATGAATAAGATTCTGATGATTAGTATGGAATGAGTAACAGTAAAGTTGATGATGATTATCAGTTGTGGGAGAGCAAGAAGTCTAATAAAATGAAGTTTCCTTATTAAAGTTTAACGAGTAAGTTAGAATATGTTCTTTAGCTTATAAGAGAGAAAGAGAAAGATAAAGCAAATCATTTATTTTCTAGTACCAAATCTTTGAAAACTCATAATACTGAAGGAATCAAATCATAAAAAAAGTTAAAAACTGATCGAGGAGCTAATAAGTCCGAAAACCCATAAATTCAAAAAAAGAAAGATAACTATAAAAGTCCATATAGATAAAGAAAGAGTGTGACATAACCTGATGAGCATGAAGCTTTCTTAAAGAAAATGATGCCTAAAAGCATAAAAATTGATACTTATAGTCCAAGAACAATCAATTAAGTTGAATAGAAATAAAGTCCAACTTTAAGACCAAAGCAAACCAATAAGTTACGAACAAAATAACACTTTTTAACTTCTATTACTAACTGGCAAGAACGTAGAAAGATAAAACAAGAATAACGAAAACTATAAGAGTTAAATGGAGTGACTTTTACGCCTGAAATAAATGCCAAAAGTAAGTTACTCATGAAAAAGAAGGGAAATCAGATACCTATTTATGAACGAGATCTTAAAACTCGTAAAAATAATGAGCAATTGAGTCCAAGATGCTTAATTAAATATAAAAAGTGATACTAATTATTAGTTTTTTACTTTATGGATCAATAATAATAATTTTATTATGTACTCTGATGCAGGTCGACTCTACGATCGTAGTAAAAGAATAAAGCCATTCGAAAAGGGACAAAGATAAAGAGTTTATAAAAGCGCAACTATCAAAGTAGATAAGAAAAAAGGATAAAAGAAGTTTTCTCCTTTTAATACTGTTGATCGCACATCAAGAGATTCTTATCTTTTAAGAGTAACTAAATAACCTAATGTATAAGATAACTATGAACCTAAAAAAGATTATACGATGGTTGTTAATCGAAGACCAACAATAGATGAAGCTAGTTTTAAAAGAATCATCGGACCTGTGCATGATGTAGATTATTCTGTTAGTGGAAACTAGATGAGTAAGAGATGTAATAGAGCTCAATCATTGACAGATCATCGTCCTTTAACTGTTAAATAAACTCAAAATTGGAGAAAAACACTAGAACATTTTGATTTCGAGAAGCAGCCTGATCCTAAACGTCTTGATCTACCTCGAAAGTTATCATTCTAAGAATCTACAAAAGAAGATTTCATGCATAATTTACAAACAGTAACTGAATCTAATTTTAACAACTTCAAGAGGTTCAATCTTAAACCGAAATTAGCAAATATTCATAAATTTGAATCAGATTTTCCTCATCAATACTTAAAAGAAGTCTAAGACCGTCAAAGATCTCCTGAATATGACATTCAAGCCTGTGACGAATCAATTATTCATAAATCAATGCCAAAAACAAAAGGAGAGAAGAGATTTGCTTTATATCGTTAGAAAATAGCTACTAGATTTGATAGAGCAGACAAGAATTGGAATTTATATCTTTAATATAAGTAGAAAGTATAGGATAAAGGAAAAACTATTGATTTCGATCAAACTATCGATAGAAGAATGAATGAGGTGCATAGTACATATCCAGTTCGGTTGAGTTTGAGTCGTCCTTTGAAGGTGGATGGTTGATAGTTTTATGATTAATAATTTCTATTAATGAGAGAATGAAAATTGACTCAATATCAATTGAATTTAGTTTTTAATCTTGTTTTTAAAGGTTTTGATTATGCTTTTTGTAGGTATCTTTCTACTCCATGCATTTTTTTTCGTTTTTAGCTGTTTTATGTAACTAGTTTTTTACTAACTACTGATTATAGATCTTGTTCTTCTTAGGGTCTTGATTATGTTTTAACATTTTATCTATATTTTGATACTTTTAATTAAGGTAATTTGATTCTACTGCTATTGCCTTTGAGTTTATTTGAGAGACTGTTTTTTCTGGTGATATTTTTGGTTGAAATATTATGTTTTGTTTTAAGATCTAGTCTTAGAAATCGTTATCTTGGGTATAGGTCTCTTTATATTTATAAACTGATAATTCTTCTGCTATTTTATAAGGACATTGCTTTTTTGGATGGTGATTTAGATGAGTGAAGTGAATTTTGAAGTGAATTTTGACTTCTTAGATCATACAATATCATTTATTTTTTAGAAATAGATTGATCTTAGATAGATTATTCTTATGATTATGGTTATTCTTTAAAAGGAAATTTATAGTATCGATTATGTTATGATCTTAGAAATCTGATGTTGATTTACATCATTGTACTTGATTTTATTTTTTACAATTTTTTTGATTATTCTGATGATCTAGTATAACTTTGTATCATATGCATTAATCTATTGTGACGATTGATGCGGTCACGAAGCTATTGGGAGTGACGCTAAAATTCCATTAATAATTATAATAATGAATCATTTGCATCTAAACTGAAGTTTAATTTTATTAAAACATATTTACAATAGATAAGAATTTATATTTTTTATGATTTTGACTAAAAGTTGATAAAAATTGATTTAATTTTTATATATATTTTAAATAATAATAATGAAAGATGGTTGGAATTGTAGCAAACATCCTTAGAATCCAATAGTTTTAGTATGTACGGGCAATGCTTGGCATTTTTAAGGTCTATGTACTAATTGTGTGCCTGAACATACAAAAAATCATCCTAAAAATATAAAAATACAAATATAAGGAATCAAATAAGTCCTATAAAAAGCAACAGTAATCAAACAGAAGGTGTCAGGAATATGTTAATAAAGATTAAAACAATGCAATACCCTAAAATAAATTAAGTAGGAAGATTATGAGTTGATAAAGAAATTGAACTAGAAAAGATAGGTACTAGTGAAAGAAGTTAATGGTTTTTTCGATAAATTGATTGAATAAACAATGAAAAGACAAGCTGAATAGAGGAAAAATCAATAAAAGAGTGTAAATAAGTTGAGACAGTCGTTGTAGTAAAGTATATTATTTTTCAAAAAAGAAGAGTACCAAGATATAAGTTAATTTTGCAGATAAATAAAAAAATATTATTTCAAGTAGAATTTAGATGTATATGTTGAAGAGTACGATTAGATTATAAAATAATATCGTTAGAAAGTCATAGATTACAATCCTTTTACCTGGCAAAAAGATATAGATCGTCTTCAATCTAAATTTATTAAAGATCTTTTCAAGGAAGAGCAGCTTCAACCAAAATAGAAGGTCTAGAAGTAGATAAAGAAGTAACCCAAGAAGAAGTAGGTGAATAAAAGGAAATGCAAGCAGTGTGGGCAGGAGATAGAATATTTGACGGAATGGAAGAAACATCTGGTCTGTCGGCATTGCGGAGGGAAGTAAAGAAATTATGTTAAGCGTTGAATGATATTGATATGATATGATGATCAGCTCATTCTTTAGTCTGTTTGGGGGACAGCGTCTGTCATTGGGTGGATTCCTTGTCTTTACGATGAAGGTGGTGGCTCGAGTGCTGGTTCTGGTTAGTCTTTGTTTTCTCTTGAGATGTCGGCTCCGTGCTAGGGAACTAGCAAGTTGTTTTTTCAGACGTCCGATCAATGGTACAAATACTTTGACGCATAGACAGGCGAATACTAGCAACGTCAAAATGAGTACTAGCATGAAGGCAATGAGTGTGATGAAGTGATATTGTTCCAATTTGGTGGGCGTGAATACTTCTGATGGAATTTCTTGTTGATTATATATGAATCTGTATTATTCTGAGGAGTTTCCTGGAGTTTTGAGTGTGAGATCTGCAACGATGGCAGCAAAGAGATTGACTGACTAGTTATATTTTTTAACTATTTTATTTTTCTGAATAAAAATAAATATACATCTACTTAGAACTGGAATTCTTAGGTTTGTATTTGTTCATGGACTAATTTGTATTATAAAATACTTCCCTAAAGATATCTTTCGCAGAGACTGGCTTATTTTAAATCATCTTAGTTATTTGATATGTAGAGGTTGTATTTGATGTCGGTTTATTTTAGTTTTTTGTCCTTGGCTTTTATAATTTTATTGGCTTTACCACTATGTTTAGAGTTCCAAAAGCGTTGTCGTATTTAAAAGAACCAGCTGAGTAGACGTAGTAGCCTGTTCCTATTTCTTTTGGACGGTTGATTGGCAGCCATCTCACTAGCGCTAAAGAACTGGAGACACTGAATAGAGTGTTAGAATATCCGTCTGATATTTGTATGGCATGAGGTTGTCCTGATATTCCAATGGATTCTAGCACTTTTATTATTTTTTGATTATAGATTTTTTTTTGAAGAGCCATATGCGACTTAAGCGGATCCTCTGCATTCGAAGATATCCAGAAGGAATTAACCTTATGGATAGATATCGAATGTTTGTTTTCCACTTACTAGCACTTCAACATTCTATGGAATAGTTCTAGTATCTTAGGTTTGCGTGACAACTATACTGATGCTATCATTTGGAAGCAGAAGACAAAGTTCATAAGGAATACCTTTAGTAAATGTGATGTTATTTGCATTTAAGAAACCTATCGACATGACGTTTCTTGTAATATCGATTGATATTTATGATGTTTTGTTGTCTAGAGTCCCTTTGAATTTTATTTATTTGGCTATGTTTTTATCTCCAATATAAAAGGAAATAAAAAGTCTTTAGTCGTTGCCTTTTAAAAAACCATTGAGACAGTTTTAACGGTGACTGATATAGATGTAATTAGCTTCATTTGGGTTGACTGTTGTGTAATCTGTGGTTTATGTTTTTTATTTCTTGTCTGATGATTATTTGATGTTCAAAGAGTATACTGTATTTTTTTATACAGCTTTCATGTAGGCTGTGGCTGATGTGTACTATCCTTGTCCTATTTTGAGGCTGAAGTTATATATTTGTTCTTCTGGTTGTTTTTAGAAGGTGCTCTTAACTTCTTGGTCTTTGTATTTGATAGAGATTTATACTTTTCCTGAATGGACTTTTAGTTTTAGCATTCCTTTGGACATAGGATAGAATTATGCCTGAGTTGTGGTTCCTTATTATGGAAGAATATCGTTTATTATTTTATCTTATGCCATTGGGATTTTAGTTTACGTGTCTCCTAAAAACAAAGAAGATTATGTATGTTTTCATTGCCTCTACTGCTAGTAAATATAGACAATCTTTACAAAAATACTAGCTTTTAGAATTCATAAATAATCTATTTTTTCTTTGCCCCATATACTAAAATTCTTTATAATTGATACTTTTCTCTTTCATAAGTTTACCAACTGCTGTGGAATTGGTCCGATTGATAAAGAAATATACTGTACCATATTTATGCAAAGACAATATTTTAAAAGATTCAGCTGACATGTGCTTGAACGTATAATATTTGACCTAACCAGCTTGAAGAGATAGGTAGCTGAGCATACCTCGTTATAATTTGAAAACATTGCGGTCGCCTGTTATCAAGTTGGCACTAATCGAATATGCACAATTTTATCTGGCGACTACTGTTACATAGTATGTATATGGATCTTTTTTTGTATTTTAGAGACTCAGCTGGCCATCGTATGATCGTAGTGCGTAGTTGTTTTAGTCAGGATACTAGTTGTGGCTGATGTATAGTTATGGCGCAATCTTGGTTGTTGTCTGAGAGTTCAACTCGAATGTTTCCTTTAGTTTTTTGCAGTATATCCATAAAATGCTTTTGAATTTTAGTTGAGATAGTTTGATTTTGGTTGGCCTTATTCTAGTATTATAAAATTTTGTGTTACTTCTATAGTGAAATCGACTCTTTATCCTACTGGTTATTTAGAAAATAAATAAATTAGTAATTAACAATCTGAACATTTGTTATTTTTTAATTTTTATTTAGGTATTTTGAGGTAGTAGACTTTCAAGGAAGTAGATTCGATCGATTGGTGAAGAAAATTGGGAGTCGCTGACTGTAATAGTGGTTCTTTAACGATATACGCTTTATACTATTTTAACTAGGAAGTATAGTTTTTGCTCTTGTAGTAACAACTATGGAAGTATCGACTTAGTTGAGCAATTTATATGCAAATTTTTTGATAGGTTTTTATGTAGATTTTTATGTTCCTTTATATCCGACTCCATCAGGTAGAATAGTGATGGCATTAAGTTATTGAACAATGTATTTGATGCTGATGCTGGTTAAATTTTATGGCACTCCTTTTTACCAATCTTTGATATCACCAATAACAAACAAACTAAATGTCAAATCAGATGATCCTTTACAAGTTTTGTTGATTTAGTTTTTAGAGAGAGGATAGCGTTATTATTGATTTTATCTGTGCGGAAATGATAGTAGTTGTTTGCATAGAGTCATCTTATAGGTAAATCTGCTCATTTATTCATGGACTATGAGAATTTAGTAATCTCTTTCTGGTAGTAGAACAGTGTATACACATGTTCCTTTATTTAATGGGTAAGCTATCCTACTTTGATTAGCTAGCAGTGACGTCGGTCGTTGGAGTGGAAAACTGTTGAAACTGCCACTAAACGAGATGGAGAAAGGTTGTTTACCTTTATATAGGCCTTACGATCATGGAATTCGTCGATATTCAATGAACCACTGTTCTTTAAAGTAGGTACTTTTGACTAATCCTAGCATTACCATTATTAATTCAGCAAACAGACATGAAGCGACCCAGTTGATTTGTAGTTGAAGTTGATGCTACTTTTAACAGGAACAATTTCGAACAATTAGAATTTATTTGGTGCTAATTTTATTTTAAATTATACGTCTTCACTTAAAGTAATAAAACTATATATTTTTTAATCTTTAGTTATTGGTTGCACTATGATAGAAAAAGTGGCATCATCAGTTCCATGGATAACTATTACTATTGGATCATCCATCAGTTTATCTTTTACATCAACTACTCCATTTTTGACTTTGCCGAGTTAGTTATTGAGTTATATGTGGTAGGTAGAGCTCTAAAGGAGTAGGCATCTATTATTCCAGTGATGGTTGTGATGTGTATTTTTACTGAGGATATGTGAGGATCTTGGCAGTTATATTTATACATTTTAAGTTGGTTTTTCTTTATATGGGACTCCATTGGTTTATTTTATCTAAGAAATTCTGGTCTATCGCCTACACTGTGTTCTATTGCTACAAAACTTGTAGCATTTGCTAGTTTGTTAGTTAAAACTACGATAATGATTGCATGTTGTTCTACTAAATTGACATTTTTGAATTTTTAATGAGGAACAGTAACGTTCTAGTTGTTTAGCTCCGATTTGTCTAGTTTAGACATCTTAGAATAACTACGTCTTATTGAGATAGTCAAGTCCTAGACATTAGCCTTTTTTAGTCGGACATAATCTAAACTAAACTGTCACATGCCTTAGACTTCCATTGTTTTTAAAGTTATACTAATATTTTTACCTTCCTTGACATCTTGGGATCCAAACTTGCCCACCTTGATATACATCAACTAGACATTGTGAACAAACATGAACTAGTAGATATGTTAATGCAACTATAAACCATGTAGTTAACTTCTTCCTTAAAATTCCATCATAAAGGTGGTTATTCTATCCACTGAAAGAATGTTAATATAGATGCCATTCGTTAAATTTGTTTTCAAATTATTGACATTGAATATGTACTGGATATCACCCATGTACATCGCTGGACTGAAATTTTTTATTTATTTCGTGTATTTGCTATCGCTAAAAAATTTAACTTTGAGGTCGCCATTGAAAATACTCAATCTGAACATATAGTTTTCGTAAGGGTAATTTCCATCTTTGTCTTTGAAATTTATGTGATATAAACCTGCTTATTTCTTTTACAAATACTCATATATTTTAGTATTTAGAGCGATGTCTCCATGGGTTTTGTTTACTAGTGTTGCTTTCATGCTGTAGACAGTTTCAGTGACTCCGTAGAGGATCAGATTGATGTTTTAGTTAGTAACTTCGTTTTTGTATAGATATATTCCTTAGGCATCTTCCCAGAGAGGGTAGCTTTTGAAGTCATAATTTGTAGCTGAGGGATTATTATTTTGCCAAAAGTACCATACATTTTTATTTTATCGAAAGGAAATCTTCTGGTTTATGGTTTGATGATAATTCTTAGTTCTTCGAATGTTTTTCCTTCAATTCGAGGTGATAGATTTGTTTTTTGTTATTTTTCTGAAAACATGAATCTGATTTCCTCTCCGATTTCTATATGTTCTAAATCACTCCAATATGTGGACAATTTATAGGACATTTCTTGTTTTTAGCTTTATACTACAACAAATAGAGTTTAATTGGCTGTTAGTAGTTATTATCGAGGGATATAGCAGGAATCTACTTATTCTTTGACACATTTTTGGAATGAACTTTGTGCTCCTTGTTTATAGATGACTAGACTCATGAAAAGGTGTTTGAATATTTATTCTGTATTGAGAGAAATGAATAGATATTTCTTTTAAAGAGTTGGTACTTGGATGAGCTGATAGCTTTTGTAGCGATCTGATTTGTAGATTTGTCCTTGTGCGGTCTATCCGACGAGCATTGTTGGTATTTGGAGGTTTGAATCGTTGCTGACTGATAAAGATAGAGCTATAAGTGTGAAAATAAGGAGTAGCGTTTGAATGCTATTCATATTTTTAAAATTAAAATATATCTGTAAGTAAGAGTACGTGGCTATAATACTATAAAAATACCCTTGTGTTAATATTTCTTTTAAAGTAAGTGTAAGAAGTAAAGAAATAGTTGGATTGTTAAAAAATATATAATTTTCTTTGTTTAATAATAATAATTTAGATAATTATAATGCTAACCTTAGCAAGGAAAGTTGTAGTTAGAGGTTGTTGGTTTTCTTCTAAAAGAAATAAATCAAAATCATAGCCATCTTAAAATTCATAGCCTTTTTAAAAAGATGCTTTCAAGGCTTATCGAGGTAAAGTTGAAAAGAGTTCTATTTTGAGACAATTTCGTTAGGATGTTTTCGTCGTTCTTAATTGGCTGGTGATTGGAACAGTTAAAAGGTTTCTCAAGAATAAAGTAAAAAACTTCAAAAGATGTTAAATACTGATAAAGATAAGATGTTGGATAGAGTTAGTGATATTTAGTTGAGAGCTAATCAAAGACGAAATATGTAATTAATTTTATGATATATAGATTTAAGTAGAATTCTGGGAGAAGTATTTTATCGGATTATGGAAATTACAAAGCTTATGATAAAGTGCATCCGATAATGAAAGATCGTAATTTATAGGAAGGGTAATTTATATCTAATAGTGAAGTAACAAAGAATCTTTATAACTTTATTGGAAGTTGCCTGATTAATATAAAGAAAACAGGATGTGCAGTCGATTATTATTGATTAATTTCCAGCTAATCGAAGACATACTACCATAGCTGATTATGGTAAATAACTTCAAAAAGAAATAAATGATGCTCAAAATGATCAATAGTTGCTATACTAGCAAGCAAAAATTCATAACACTCCAAAATATAAAATTCTTAATCCTTAGCTGGATGAAGATGATATCGAAGATGAAAAATTTTGGTGGAGCTCCTGGTTAAGAAGTACATGACTTTACTGGAATACCTAAAAGTATTGATCCTTGGAATAAAGAGGATAACTTTGAAGCTACTTTATCTCCTAATGCAGTTGATACTATTTATCATTTGTATTTGCAAGGATGGAGCGTGAGAGATATAAGTAAGAGATTCGGAATATTGCCTGCAAGGACTAAATTTTGTGTTTGGGTTCGAGCTCAACTATATCATGAGATAATACCTAAGATGGGAGTTAAATATTATATGAAGGCTCTTCGTTTTTAGCAGCGTTATAATGAAGAAAAAGCTTTTTGTGATTATGGATTAGATCTTCAAGAATTAACTAATACAGGTGTATTAACTGAAATAACTGAATGGAATGAAAAAATGTTGGATGCTCAAAGAAGAGAAGAGTAATTTCAAGGAGCTATGCTTAAACTTTAAAAGGAAAAGAAATTTAATAAGTATTAAATGGTTTAGGTTGGAACTCATGGACGGGAACATAAAAATATCGATTGAAGGAATGGAAAATCTTTAGAGGAAAAGGAAGTGATGAATACTTTTTGAAGAATAAAGTGCTTAAAACTCTTACTCGGGCCCAAAAACATATGAATCACGTTTATTATTGATTCATAAACAATTTGACTATCAAATTTATTGATCATCTACTATTAAATGCTGGTCTTCCTCTTCCTCCTCCAGATCCTCCTCGGAAATTACCTCCTCCTTGCCCTCCTCTAAAGTTACCTCCTCCTCTTCCTCCTTGTCCTCCTCTGAAGTTTCCTCCTGGTGCTTCTCTACCTCTGAATCCTCCTGGCGCTCCTCTTCCTCTTTGCCCTGGAGGTCCTCTTGGTCTGGCAGTTTGAGGCCTGGTGAATTTTTAAGTTGAGAGGAGATCATCTGGACTCATATAGAAACTTTGTCCTACTTTGAAGTTGGAAATATCTACTCCTTCAACTGGTTTGACACTGAAATAGAAGGCATTGAGAGGGCCAAATATTTAATCTATAGTACCAATTTTAGCTTTATTTTCTAGATAGACAGATCTGTTAAATTTAGGGAAACGACTCATATCATTGCACTTGAGAACAAGACTTCTTTCTGATTTATGAAGGTATGTGGCATAAGCAACAACGTAACTTGGTGGTTAGTCATTATTAAACCTTTTATTAGGAGGTCCTCCTCTGAAGTTTCCTTTTTGTTGATATGAGTTGTTAGGTTTAAAATCTTTTCCCATGATTATTTCAACAGTGATAATTATATTATTATAAATGATTATTAATCATCAGATTTAAAGAGATTTAGATCCTTAATATTCAATAGATTATTACTTTTTTTACTATATTTATTTCTTTTATATTGTGGATGTAAGAAAAAGGATATAAAGAGGAGGAATCTGCTAATAAAGAATAAGAAAATGTTGAACAGATAGAATAAGATAAAAAAGATCCTGAAACTCTCTCATAAGGAGAAAGAATGGGACTATCCAAACAACAACTTAGAAAACTTGCTAAAAAATTAGAGAAGAAACAAAAAGATGCGAACAAGTAAAAAGCTAAGGCTTTAGGTCAAAAATAATCAAAAAAAGTAGAAGGAAATAAGCCAAAAACTTAGATTGACTAAAAATATCGAGCATAATTTAACAGTCAAAAGATCGTTCTCGAGTCAAACAAATCTCTTCCAAAGGAGAATGAAGAAAATATTTTAGTAACTTCTGCTCTTCCCTATGTAAACAATGTCCCTCATCTGGGAAACATAATTGGGTGTGTTCTTTCAGCAGATGTTTATTCTAGATTCAAAAAGTTACAAGGAGTCAACACACTATATATAAGTGGAACTGATTAATATGGAACAGCTACTGAAGTCAAAGCACTGGAATAGAAGAAGACTCCTAAAGAGGTGTGTGATCACTACTTTAAGATACATGATGAGGTGTATAAATGGTTTGATATTGGTTTTGATTATTTTGGAAGGACTAGTACTGAGTGGCATACAAAAGTTGTCCAGGAGTTGTTTTTGAATTGTAACAAGCAGGGTAAGATAAGTCAAGAAGAGATGACTCAATGTTTTTGTGAGCATTGTAATTTATTTTTAGCTGATAGATATATAGTTGGCAATTGTCCTTTCTGTTAATTTAACTAAGCTAGAGGAGATCAATGCGACAAATGTCAAAAACTGTTTAAACTAGCCAACCGAACTAAAAGATTACAAGTGCAATATATGTCGTAATAAGCCAATAATCAGATAGACAACTCATTTCTTTCTGAATTTGCCATAGATAGTGGGATAATTAAAGACTTGGATTGATTCTGCAACTAAGAACTGGTCTGCTAATTCTATCGCTATAACTAATAGTTGGCTGAATATGGGTTTGAGATCTAAGTGTATAACACGTGATTTGAAATGGGGAGTGCCTGTTCCTTTATAGGGGTATTAGAATAAAGTTTTTTATGTATGGTTTGATGCTCCTATTGGGTATATATCTATTACTGCTGGACATCTTGGATAAGGTTATAAGAGTTGGTGGATGAGCAAAATGGTTAAGTTATATCAATTTATGGGCAAAGATAATGTTCCTTTTCATACTGTTATCTTCCCTTCTTCTCTTATTTCATCTAAAATGGATTGGACTTTACTTAGTCATTTGTCTACTACTGAATATCTAAATTATTAGAATGGAAAGTTTAGTAAAACTCATGGAACTGGTGTTTTCGGCAACCACGTTATTTAATTATAAAAATATATTCCTAGTTAGATATGGAGGTACTATCTTCTGGTCAATAGACCTGAGACAAGTGATTCCTAATTTTCATGGCAGGGTTTTGCTGATAGAAATAATAACTAATTGCTGGCTAATTTAGGCAATGGTGTTCATCGTGCTCTTCAATATATCTATCACAACTTGTCAGCAAAGATACCTAAAGTTAAAATAGATAGACTAACTGAAATGGATTTCGATTTTATTAACTAACTTAAAAGCAGATATTATAAGTATCGATAATTGATGAATACAATTTAATTGAAGTAGGGTCTTAAATTTTGCATGGAAGTTAGTTCTAGTGGCAATAAGTATCTACAGGAATCTAAGTTTTGGTAGTAATAAAACAAAAAATCAGGAAGGTATTTTATTTATAATATAGAACTGAAATAGTGTTGAGTATTATTACGAATTTCATCAGATTTTAATCTTTTCTATTTGAACCTTATATGCCTTCTACTAGTGCTAAAATTAATTTCCTTTTAGGACTTGAAGAAAGAACTCCAAGGGATGCTGTTTTAGGAAAAATTATCAATTAGAATGAGGAAAGTTGGATTGACATCTTTTAAATTTGACAGAAAAGTCAACTAAAATTAGGCAACCAGTGCCTTTGTTCAATATTATCAGTTAGGAGCAAATTCAAGGATGGAGAGAACGATTTGGAGGTAAAAAGGAAGTCTAGGAAAAGAAGTAGGTTAAAAAAGAGAATAAGGGAGAGAAAAAAGTCGAAGAAGCATCAATAAACAAGTGATAATTAAAGAAGTCAAATAATATTATTTATTTAGATCAATCTTAACTTAACTTTATTTAATTTTTTCCATTCAGTATAAATATATTTTTTATTTCATGATCTTTTGTATTTGTTTTTAAGATAATTAAAAATTTATTGTAGCTTATTGAATCAGAATTTAATCAGTGGTTTTATTTAAATGTACATTAAAATCTAAACTTCAATAATATTTACCTATCAATTCTATGCAAGTTTGTATCAAACCAATCGAAGCAAGTCTTACTCATGACACATAATTCCTCGCAAGAATGGTATCTCTTTCTTAACCAAGGATCCTTTCTGTAAAATATATCTGGGCGGGCAGTTCCATAGATCGGCAACTTGTTAAAGTGGAGGCAAAAACCCTCACTGGAACGACAGATTCTTCTTCTCTTTGATGCAGAACTGTGATCCAATTCTAAAAGTCGAAGTTTGGGACAATGATGCTGTCAATGACGATCTCATTGGGGCAGGAAGTTACAACATCATGCAGTACATGAGTCAATGTACCAATACTACACGTAAATAATTGACTATTTAGTACTTGTTGATCTCTACTACAACAGCAGACCTGCAGGAAGAATCAGTATTGCTTTGGAATTCAATCCAAATCAGATGGGAATGGGAATGGGAATGGGCATGATGAATCCAATGGTCAATCCTATGGCTAATTATGGCATGGGAACAATGGGACCAATGGGGCCTATGGGACCAATGGGAGGTATGGGACCAATGGGCATGGGAGGAATGATGGGTGGCAATATGGGTCCTAACGGTATGGGAGGTATGGGAGGCAATATGGGACCAATGGGCGGTATGGGAGGAATGGGTGGGTGGATGGAATAATAACGGATGGTGATCATTATCCTTTTATTCAATGAATTCATATTATTTAATACTCTTTTTAATTTCTTTATCTTTAGGTGATCTTTAAGGTTAATCTCTTTACTTATCTTCAGATTTTTACTTGTAACAAATAATAATTATTCATTGGAGTTTAATGTTTAAGAGATTAATAAATAAGATATTTCAATGCAGGTTTCTATCAGACCCATGTAAGCTACTCTTACCAGAGACACTTAGTTTCTGGGAAGAATGGTAAATCATCAGTAATTCAGGACCCTTTCGTCAAAGTCTATCTTGGAGGTCAATTTTTCCGGTCATCTACCTGTGAAGACGGAGGTAAAAACCCTCACTGGAACGATAGATTCTTCTTTAATGTAATGCCCAATAGCGATCCAACTCTTAAAATATAAGTTTGGGACAATGACAGTTGTGAAGACGATATGGTTGGTCGAGGAATGTACAACCTCTCTCAAAACTTCATGCAAGGAATGAATCAAACTTGTATATCTAGCTTTATGTAGTGATGGTCGACCTATTTTTCGGTAACAGACCCGCTGGTAGAATCAATGTCTCTGTTGAATTTAACAATCAAGGAGGTATGGGAGGAGGAATGGGAATGGGAGGCGGTATGGGCATGGGTGGTGGTATGGGAGGAATGGGCGGTGGTATGGGAGGCATGGGTGGTATGGGAGGTATGGGAGGAGGAATGGGAGGCATGGGAGGAGGTTTCGGAGGTAATATGGGTGGAGGAATGGGAGGTGGTTTTGGCGGCAATATGGGAGGAATGGGAGGAAATATGGGAGGTGGAGGGTGGAATAATGGATGGTGATATATCCTTTAAAATCTTTATTTATCTTTTCCTAAATTATTTATTTTTCTCTTTTAGATAATTAATAATTCAATCAACAATGCCAGCATCATCAGACAAAGTGCAATACATTCTCTAAACAACTTTATAATAGTCTCTTCCGCTAGTCCGCAAAGGAATCTTTTCTTAATCCTAGTTGCAGACCATAATGTCAGTGCGTTAGAAGCAGTAGCACTCGATGTTGAAGAGATAGTACAAGATGACTGATTATTTGGGTGCAATATAATATGAGTATTCGTTGTAGCGTGAAAGAAAGAAGAGAATGACAGATATAGCTAAGGTGTAGATGGGTAGTAATCCTGTATTTAGGAAATAATCTGGTGCTGATTTTGTTGGTATATTTATTGATATTTAGTTGTAAAACGAATTTTGAGGCTTTGGGATAGAACGATGCATAAATATAAGTTTTAGTTGAGATTATGGAAACAATATCTTAGTTTGACTATTGCCATTGGTAGTAAAAAACATTTTTATAAGGTTTTGACTAATGCTTTGAGATTTTTACCTTTTTAGGTGTAGTTATGGAAAATAGGAGCTTGTTATTAAAGTTAGGTAGGTAAAAATATGTGGAAAGGAAGAAAAATATTGGTTAAAGGAATGAAAATGGTACCAAAAGGTTTAAGAAACATGTAATTAGGTGAATTTATGATTGGTTATGAGGTAGATTTTTTGAGACAGTTGGTATAAAGAAAAAATATATTGGTTAAAGGATAGACACAGATAAAAATGATTGGAAACTAGGATTAATAATCTTAAAACTAATAGGAATAACATGAAATATAAACAATGAATCTTTAAAATTACGACAACATAATATGTTTGGTTATTTAGTAGCTAATAACTAAAAATAACGATTAGAGTTCATCAAAACTAAACTTTATTTCAATAAAAAAGAGGTTATTCGATTTATTGCATGGCTTAAAAAATAGATAAGATAACAAAGAAGTAAAAGTGGTATTGCAGAAGGCGATCGATAGATTGAACTAATGCAAAAACACATAAAATTAATAGTAATAAATTTAATAGGTTCAAATGAAAATAGAGAGGATATAGAATAGCAATTTACCATTTATTGAATAGATAAATAATTGGAAATAGAAGATGTTGGATAATGAAGTTAATATTAAATGGAATGTAGTCTTAAAGGCTTTACAAGTATATTGTTTGAAGCCATAGTATTTGATATAATTTTATCAATTTCTACTAAAAGTCAATGCTAAACAAACTGTTCATTTTATTCTATCTAAAAGAAATAATACGAAATTGCCTACTACTATTTTATAAAATTTGCTTGATCTTTATTTTTAGGTATCAGATAAAAATATGTTAAAATTGGTTATAAGTCAAATTGATCGATGGTTGACTGCATCAGATGTCAAAAATAATATTGATTTGCTTTCGAAAATAGCTAAATTTAACTTAAAATAGTAAAGATTTTAGAGTACAACTAAGATCTTACGATCAGTATCTATCTAATATAGAAGTGAGCCTTAATTTATTGCTTTGTGTAATAAGGTGTCTAATATCAATAAATGATCTTTGTATTTGTGATATCAATAATATTAATTATGAGTATGTAGAATGTGACTATTCGTAAGTCAGAAGAAAATCCTTAGAAAAATTTGATAGCAATGAAAAATCGAGTGCATTTATTGCGAAATCAATTGAAAAAAGAAAAAGATTCAATACAGAAGCATAAAAGTATGACATAGGAGATGATCCGTAAAAAGGTGGAAATAAGCAAGTTGTCTGTTTTGGTATTATTTCTGATAATTAGAGAAATAAAGATTATGTGGGAGAGTAGATGGAGAGAGAAAGATTGAAATAAAGAAATTTATCTTTGAGATAGGGGCATAAAAAATAGATGGATAGTATATTTAAGGCGATTCATCTTGTTAAATTGGATTAGGCCAGGAAAGTTAAAAAGATGTCGAAGCAAAATAGATCTATTATTAATTAGAGATAGAGTCAGAATAAATAAAAACAGGAGTAAAGAAAAAAAGATCAAGCTTTTCAGACAGAAGTGGCTAAACTAAAATATTTATAATATTGAAGAAAAAGATGAATTCTATTTTGGCTGATGGTCAAAGAAATAAAATTTAGATATAAAAAGAAGCTAAATAAAAGAAACAATAACTGATTGAATATAAAAAAGAAGAGGAAGAACTTTTGGACCAACTGAATTGGATGCAGAAAGAGGAAACTGATGCTAAAAAAGAATATTTGGCTTCTTTGACTTTAGGTAGCAAATAAATATTGAGAGGTTTTGATAAGAAAGGTAATAGGACTAAAGATAGGAGAAGTATTAGTCCATTAAGTCAAAGATAAAGTAAAGAATGGTCATCAGAAATGTAAAGATCTCGATACAGTAAAGGATAAATACGATATATGGAAAGTTAGTTATCAAAAATATCTAAGCCGATAATGAGTTCAAATGATTTGAAGTTGCCTAGGACGAGTGTGGATCCAGATAAGCTTCAGATAATTTTGAATGAATTACAGCAGTTATAATCTCGATCAAAATGATAATTTTTATATTGTCCTTGATTAAGTTATAGAACTAATTTAAATGAGTCGAATTAACTTCCGTGCGGAGGGTCATCGAGTAGAAGCTCCATCCAATAGAGATCTCGAACAAAAGCTTACTTACCAGCAACTACTTAACTTGAACCATGATCTTAGTAAATAAAATCAGCAACTTAAAAACATCTGTATTAATTAATGTATTTAGCTAGTCGTCTCGGTCAGGAGTTGAGAAGTCTGCATACTCAATTTGATATCAGACCAAGAGATTAAAACAACTAACTGTATGGAGCCATTGGATCACATCCTATTTTGCATCAGTATGAGTTGACTTTGATTCCCTTGTTGGAGGCTTATTAAGCTAAAATTCAAGAGTTTTAGAGTGGATTTTAGACAATTAATGAAGAATTTATCAATCTTGAAAAGAAATATATTGAAGTTTCTTCTGATAATGAACGTTTGAGGACAGATTTAACTGGTAAAATCAAATAACTTGTTGAAGTCTACCAATCTGGAAGTTCTGATAAACTTGGAGCTGATTTTGGACAAATCATTCTGGCACAGACCAATGATAAACAAAAGTTTTTGTCAGAAGAAAATAATCGTTTAGAAAGATAGTTCCAGAAATATCGTTCTTAGTCATAAAAATATTCAAGAGAACTTACTGAGAGTAAAAGACGTTAGCATGATGCTTCTTCTAGGTTGAAACAACTTGAGATTGAACATAGACAGGCTGAAGGAGAATTGAAGAGTTTAAAGGAACAGCTTTTTGAAGGTCAAATGAGAAGTAATTAATTGGAAAGTGAGAAGAAGAAATTATAAAATGATATTCAAAGAGCTATGTCTCAAGTGGCTCAGCTAAACAAAGATAGAGATGGTTTGATTAAAAACTATGAAACTTTAAAGAAAAACTATGAAAAAGACGTATCTCAAGCTCAATTAATTGAATAAAGAAGGGATTAAAGTTATGTTAAAAAGCCTTTAGAAGAGGACTAAACAACAATTTGGAGAAGATAGTCATAAAAAGTTGGCAAAAATGCAAAAAGACTTTGATATGATTACAAGATAAAGAAACAAACTGAAAGAATAACTTAACTCTTACAAAGTGAGTCTATAAACTGCAAATGATCAATTAGCAGAGGTCAATAAAAAGATGGATACACTATCTAATGAAAAAAGAGCAGTTGAAATGAGTGAAATTAAAAATAAGAAATTATTGGATCAATTTACTTAAAAGAGTAAGATTGATATTTAGAGGATGAGACGTCAAAATGAAGATGAAGTAAAAAGGATAGAAGATGATTATTATGCTAAAATTGATGCTAAACAGAAGCAAATAGCAAAAATCTAAGAGGATTTAGATTAGATAAAACTTCAAAAGGATAAGTTGGAGCAGGAAAATATTATTCATACTACTCTAGCTAAATAAAATAAAAAAGATTATCGCTCAAAAGATAACAAAAGAGCTGCAGAGAAGTTAGAAGAGAAATTAGCTATTAACTAAGAACTTTTCAAAGAACAATTGCAGATCATTGAAAATGACAACGTCTACTTGAAAAGATAAAATTAAAGTTACAAAAACGAGGTCAAGGAAAAGAATGAAGAATTAAGAAGACTTCGACAAGAATTGGAAAAAGTTAAGAGGTAGCTAATAGAAGCTGAAGAAAAGCATGTTATTATCATCGAAGAAATAAAGAGAGTGAGGAGTGAGTATGAAGGCAGTCTTCGAGATAAGTAGCGACTCTTTGATCAGAAAGTAAAAGAAATTCGAATGGTGGTTGAGTAATCCTAGAGGAAACGCAAATCTGAGCGTGAGAAGGTGGCTGAATCATCTCGTGAATATAAGAGAGTACTATTAATATAATTTAGGTGTTAGAGGATATAAAGAACACTTATGAGTAGCGAATTCGTGTATTGTAGGGCTAACTTATTAATAATAATAAAGGACGCAAAGAAGTATATTGATTTGATGATATTTCTTTTGATATATGGATAAATAAATATAATTATTGAATGAAAATATTGTGGAATAATAATTAAAAGATAGATTATTTTATTATTTTATTGATGCTATAAGTATTTTGATATTTAAAATAAAGAATTAATCGAAAAGTTATAAACTAAATAAATTTCTGAGATGACTCATAGAACAAATGCAAGAGAGTTCACTATAGTTCGCTACGAACAAGGGAACATTCTCCTCTACCACAAACCATCCAAAAAAACTTACCATTACTTCGAAAAAATTCCATAGTTCTCTCTCCAACAACAAATAATCCATCCCATGCTCATCCGTCCTATCATCTATAACAATGGACTTCTTTATCCTCGTGGATTGTCTACTCTTTAAATAGAACTTGAGAACAGAAGAAGAGCTCATGCTTTTATTCCTTTCTAGGAACCAGAACTCATCAATACGTTTGTACCACTATTGGAGTGTATTCAATTTTTGCATCAGAAAGGTATAGTGCATGGAGGCATTGTTCCATCGAATATCATCTATACTGAAGAGGAAGAGATTAGAGTGAGGGATTGGATGACTGATTGTAAAGAAAATGTATATTATTCGAATAAGAAAAGAAAAGATATTGTCCAGGAAGATGATTTGGCTGCTTTGGGACATATTATCGCCCAGGCTACTACTCTTAAGAAAGGAAATAAGGTCTTACAAGAAAAAGAGCTTAGTCATCTTCTTTAAAATATCATTGATAGGTATAGTAAAGGGTTTATATTCGCTTTGGCTGTTATGTTGAAGAAAAATAAAGAAAGATATGACTTGCTTCATCATTTCTTTAACAATTAAGAAAAGTATCTTGGAGATGTCGAGTTGAATTCTCTTTATGAGTCTATCAAAAAATAAAAATAAAAAAAGAAACCCATAGTCGTTACCAATGAAAACGCCATTCCTAATACTTTACCTATTCGAGGTATTACTTCTCTTCATGAATCTCCAGTTAAGAAGAGCACTCCTCATACATCATTAAACAGCACAACAAAAAGAACAAAAGATGATTAGAATAGAAAAGGAGGTAACTAATAGACCAAGAAGAAGCAGATATAAAAGATTAATAAGATAATATAGCGAAGTAATGATTTTGTGAACGAGTTGATGGCTCGTAAGAATAACGAGCAGATACTAAAGAAGATAGCGCCTAAACCCAATATCGCTAATATTTCAATGTATACCTAGGCAGTGAAGAAAACTGTAAAGGAAATCAGTATTCAGATATCTCCTACTAAGAGAATCAGAGCTAGTTCTAGAAAGAAATGATGTTTATATTATCATTTAGTGATATCACATAAAATAATCTGGAAGGGAACTCTTCATTGTCATCAATCTTAGTTGTTAAGCCAAGGTAAATGTGATAACGTTCAAAGGAATTGAAAACATGACTCTTAGACCAGCTCCTTTGTAGAGAGCTAGAAATCCTTATTTTTTCCAACATACATATAATCCATGGAAAATATTTCTGTAGCCATAATATGTCTGTTCTAAAGGTACTCCTTTAATTGAACTATCTGCTCTTTGAATTTGCATTCGCATTTTGATCATTTATAAAGGAGTTGTTAGAAAACCAGCGACTGCGCCTGCTCCTGATGAACAGATTATGCTTTATAATATGGTTTGGTTTTTTGGATCTTTTACTACCCATTTTTTCATTTGTTCGTATGCTGCGAAGAAGATAGCAGACATGGGACCAAAGAAAACTAAAGTAGCTCCGAAAGCTCTATATAATCCGATTAATCCTTCAGCTTTGTGTATTTTTTTCATTGCGTCTCTTGGTCCGTTATATTCGTATAGTTTAACTACATTTTGTACTTGCATTCTTTCTTTAATGATATCGATTGGCAACCAGAGAGAGCAAGAAACAAATTATGCAAGAAAGCCAGAAGCCATATGATTTATTGCTGGATATTTTTGGAAAAACTAAATCAAAGAAGCATTTACAGGTTTTTCTTATAAGGTGTTTTTACATTTTTCATAGATAGTAAGATAAATTGAAAAGGCTATAATGGATCCAAATGTTGTAATGGTGACACCAGGAAAGAATCCTTTTATTCCTTATTTTTTGAATATATTTTTAGCTTTATTAAGGAATATGTGCCTAGTTCAAAGGAATGTCCCATTTTATAGCTGGAAAGCTATCTGAATTATATCTTATCTGCTTGAATCTTAGTTTTAACGGTGTCAATTGGGTAAGTAACAAATTTGGCTATAAAACTGGCAACAGGAGAAGAAATAGATGTGGATATTAGTTTTCTTTTTTTGTAGATTTCATCTTCAGTACTTGCCATATGATATTTTATAATGAATTCAATATTAAAAAAGATCGAAGTATTTGCAATTGATATCATCTAATTAATACAGATAATTAGAAAATGAACTATTTATCAGTTATCTCAATTCTAGGTCTAAGTATAGTAATCATTTGACAAACATTAAAAAACTTGAAATTCTTATTTTTTTTGAATAAAATCGAAGTTTACAGGTCATTATTTCAGCTATAAATTAAATAATAGAAGTAAAATTCTTTGAATAATAAAAATACCTCGTGACTTTATCCAACAATTATTGTTAATATAGTAGAAAAATCCATTTTTTTTATCATATTCTTTTTCCTTTTATATTTAAAGATTGATTTTACATGTCTTTTCTATTTATTTTTATCAAAAATAAGAAGGAAATAAACATAGTATAATAAATATTATTCTAAATCATTCGTTTTGGCTATTTTTATTGGCATTATATTTTTGTTTGAGTAGGATGAGATCATCGATATCATCAAAATGTTGGAAGTATATTTTTTACACCCACTTTATTTAATTTTAGAGTATGAGTAATAAATTTTACCATATTTTAGTTTTACTAGTTCTTTTCTGAATTACTTTTTTGATATAATACAAACGATTTGAATACTCCAAATGATGAACTTCTCTCAGAGTCATCTTCTAATGTACCAAATCAAACATCTCCTTAATTTGATTTACTTTTCCTTGCTACAGTTATTCTTCTTAGATACTTTGATTGAGATATCGACTAAAGGAATCAAGAACATTGAATGTGTACTAGACAATTGATGTTTATTTATTGTTCTAGATGTATTGGTTATAAGATGATGATTCTATCATCTAGTGAGATGTTAAATTAGGTTTTGTTTATTTTTTCATACCTTTGATATCTTTTTTACCCTTCATTTTTATTTAAAATGCAAATATATAAAGATTCTTCCTATCAACAATCTAATTAAGTAAAACTTTTTAATATATTTATATGATGTGTCTAATTTTTTACAATCATGCCTGTTCAACCCATTCTTTTGCTGAAACATCGTGGTTTCTGTTCACGTCACGAATTTCACGACGGGCTACGTCAACCTTTCCTCTTTCCATCAGTTGCAATTCAATGTGTTCCTTTACTACTGCAGCTTCACATTTGAAGATAACTACAGTGTTTCCTTCTTTCAAAGCATCATTCATATACATGAATCCTTTGACACAACCTGTTTCGTCTCCTAAGGTCACTCTAGCTTTTTTTCCAACCTATTTCACTGATAGAACCTGAGTTAATGGAATAATACCTTGGCAATGATGTTAAGTTGCTCATCTCCTGGATCCAAACCTCCGATTTTAGACCAGGTAACTGGAGGTCTGCGTTATCCTCTTTCTTCATTGTCTCTTGGTCTTCTTTATCCTCCTCTTGTTTCTCTATTCTCTCTTGGTTTTTCTTGATAGTTTTATTCTCTATATTTTCTTTCTGGTTTATCTTATCTTTTTCTATCATAATCTCTTTGAGGTCTTTCTTCTCTTCTAGGTCTATCTTCTTCTCTTCTAGGTCTATCATATTCTCTTCTAGGTTTATCTTCTCTAGATTTATCATAGCCTCTATCTCTTCTAGGTTTATCATTGTTTTCTCTTCTGGGTTTGTCATTGTACTCATTATTTCTTGGTCTTCTCTTTCTTTCTATTTATTTGGCTGAGATATTATTTTAAGCATTTTCTTTAATTTAAATATTTTCAGGAGTGACTCTACCAAAGATGTCGATTTAAAGAGAGATAAAGTTTTTAATGAGTCTGATTCTTCCATTTCTGATGGCAATGACAGCTCCTTTTTTGATGAGTTTAGCAGTTTATCCTTTGAAGAAAGCTTTAGCTGATCCAGATTAATCAGCAACAACAGCTCTTATGAAGGTAGTGAGTCCATCATTAGATTTAGCTTATTCTGTTTAGATGACTTTAACATAAACGTTATATCCGTTTCTAGCATCTACCAGAGTATTCACTTTCACAAACTGAGGTTTGGTAAGTTTTGACATAAAGTTGAAATAATTAACAAAATAAATCAAACTCTAAATTCTTTCACAATCTTAAATTAAAATATTTTATTCCTTTCAGCTTCATCAACAACTATACTCTTCTTTTATCTTAAATATTATTTTCTATGCTCTAGATAAAGTTCATAATATCTTAAGGAATAAAATATGAAAAAGAAGTGTAATTTTATAAAAAATCATGAACGATCACGTAGATAATACTATTTAGCTTTTTTAAGGACTTATTCTGATTAGTTTTCTTATATTTAATGACCTGATTTATGTAATTTCTCATAGTGTCTATAAAGCTGATTGTACTCTTAGACTTAAAATGAATTAGCTTTTTGAGAAGAATAGAGAAAAAGATCTTTTTGAAATTTAGGAGGTTGTAGTAAAATATCAGCTATTTCATGCATTTATCTGATATCATTACAAACCTATTGATGTTCTGCCTCATTTATTGTTGCCATTCTGATGAATTAAGAATACACTTAATCATATTTACTGCTATTGTCTTGAGTTTCATATTATCTTCTTACTTTTTCTACTTTCTATCGAACTAGATCTTTCAATTGATTGCGTAGTTCTTAACATTAAAGTGCATTGATAGGATGATGATTTAAAGTGATTTCTGGGTGAATATAGTCTGTTGTTCTTTTGAATGATTATCTTCTAAGTCTGTCTTCCAGACTCTATTCATACGATTCCATTGTTATATTTAAATAGTTACTATAATGCCGACTTTTATTCACAAACCAACTCTGATGTTTTACAGGAGGCTACTAAAGACAATGATGAAGACCTTTTATGGAGATTATAATATGTTTCATCAATGTAGAATATAGGCTAGAAAGAAAATCATGGAAAGTTAGCATTTAAGAGATCCTGTTGATATTCAATAAAAAATATTTTTTGGGTAAGAAGTTAGAGATACTTTATCTGTCAATGTTATGCAAGGTACTCTGCAATAAAATGGCAACTATCGATTTAAAGCTCGCTCAGAACATGCTATGGGATCATCTATTAAAGATGGTAGTGCCCAGTGATATTAAAACAACTATTATGACTTATCAACAGATATGCTAAATGTTATTATCATTTCTTTTATTCTTTTATCACGTAGACCCACTTCCACTCTCCTCCCTTCATCATCTCTTACTTCTATAAGTATTTGAAGGTGTTCATCTTCTCCCTGATCTATGAAAATTTGAAGTATTCATAGCGATACATCGGATAAACAAAGAATCTTTGAACACTTCTTAGTATTTTTCTGTCATTCTCTAGACATTTCTTCAAAAATTGCAAAATCATTAAAATAATATAAATATAATGTAAAAAGATAAGAAAGGATTCGTCAAGTTGTCTTCTGGTAATTTGATACCAGTTATCGGATTCGGTACTTATCAAATGCAAGGAAAGTAATGTTACCAAGGAGTGAAGCATGCTCTTGAGGTGGGATATACACACATAGATACAGCAACAATCTACAAAAATGAATAAGATATTGGTAGAGCATTAAAAGATATGCAAATTGATCGTTCTAAAATATTTATAACTAGCAAGATATCACCGGGGTTGGGGTTGGGGTTGGGGTTGGGGTTGGGGTTGGGGTTGGGGTTGGGGTTGGGGTTGGGGTTGGGGTTGGGGTTGGG
>CAXIUT010000181.1:29663-56308 GCA_964035545.1 Bugula neritina
CCCAACCCCAACCCCAACCCCAACCCCAACCCCAACCCCAACCCCAACCCCAACCCCAACCCCAACCCCAACCCCAACCCTTACAAATTTGTTAGTTATATATATTATTATTTATTGATTAATAGCGTACTCTATTATGCTATCAACATCAAGATCAATCTTTTTTCCTATTAAAATATTTTTCTTCAAGTTCTTTACTAATTTAATACTTCTAGATGATGGTCAAAAGGTCTAAAACTTCTTCTTTTCCTTGAAACGTTTCATTCTGAACAATACTCCTGATTGTTAAAGATAAGGATTGCAACTCTGATATTGATGGACGTCGGATCTAGGTAGGTTATTTTTTTTTCTTATTTAATGTATTAATACTGTTTCTATGTGACTTTTGAAAAAGTAGTTATTGTTTTGTTCCACTATTTTGCTCCCTACAGTCTTTTTTGTATCATTTTTTGAGGAATAAGAGAACGATTTTTGATTTTAGTCCCTTGAGGTTTAGTTCACTTAATCTAAAATGTTGGTTGTTATCTTGTATGTACTTTATACATTTGACTCTAAATAGCAGTTTAAGTACCTTTTATTTTGTTTTGAAGAACCTGATTGGCGATTATCAACCATTCAGGATCCTTTTTGATTATCTTAACATGTGCCTCAAGTTTTTCTTTGAATTCAGGTAAGTTGATCTTTGCTCCATGAGATATTTGGTAGTTGATATATTTGTCAATTGCATCTTCGAATTCTTTCTTATCTTTGAAGCTGATTTGTGAAGCCATGATTTTACTTCAAACTAGCAAAAAATATATTAGAGTAGTTAATTATAAGCGGTTAAAATATCAAATAACAATTTAATCTAATAATACTAACCCATCAATAATATCTAGTCATCAAGTACAACCAAATTCTATCAATATCAGTCAAAGCCACGTCTAAAACAGTATCAAACAAAAGAATGGTACTCTGATACCGATCATCCCTTTTCCATCTCTTCCACTTTCCTATCGTCTTTTTGTTTTTCTTAATTGATCCATCAATTGAGGAAAAGTAAATTAACTTGATCCCTTTGAACTCTTTTGAGTGAGCATGAACTCATCTATCTTTCTTATCATATCAAAATTTTATGAAAAACCTTGCCCTCATTTACTATGCTTTTAGTCACCTTGTTAGTCAAGTGTTTATTTTAGTCATGAACCCAATACACAAACTGATGTTTTGTGCATTTATCAACAATATCCTCTCAAAGTTCATGCGAAACTACTATCAAAAAAGAAGATGCAGAGGGAGTTAGTTAAAGTATTCTCATAGCTGCTGGATGACTACTTTTTTGTATGTAGACAACAGAGAAGAGACCTCTTCACTCCATAACAAATTGAAATATCTTTATCATATTAATCATTCATCATAAAAATAAAATAAAATATAGAGTATCAGATAAATAACTAAGTTCTGATCATTGAAAACGTTTATTTCAAAGTTAAATAGATAAATCGAAAAAACTATCTGATTTTAAATATTTATTGCAACTGCATCTTACCAAATAATCATTTTTTTACTTAATTATTCTTTCTTTCAAACGAATAAACTTATTTTCTCCTTAGAAAACCATAGAAAAGCGTTTTTTATGATTCCACTCCATAATAACATAATATATTTCTCTTAATGCGTCAGGAAAATCAACGTAGAACAGGTCCCTCACCCCCTCATCAATCAAACCAATCAAACTACCGTCAATCCCTCTCAATTTTATCATCTTAATTAATCCGTCACTCTTTTTCAGGATAAACACAATCTCCTCAACTATACAGATAATCTGTTGGTCTAGCGAATCGCGTCCGTAATACCCTTACAGTCTAGCTAGCATAACAACTGATAATGCGTGGTTTATAGGTCTAGAAAAAAGAGCAAGAGAAGAGTCAAATGAACAATTTAAAGAGCAGTTTGAGTTAATTGTAGCGGAAGATAACAAAAGCCAAAAAAAGATTGAATACTTATACTAATATTATCGAATAAAGCGATGGAGAAGCTGAAGAAAAGTAGTTATTTTTTATTAAAAAATAAAAACATGAAGATCAGACAACTATCGCTGGCAGTGTCATATCGGGAGTAGTTGTAGGATAACTAAAAAATATGTATAAAAAAAGTTATTATCTAAATCATATTGCTGATGTCATGGAAGGCAGTGATAAAAAAGCATGGGATCATTTCAATATCTCACTAAAAGTGTTAAAAAATTATTATAAAATATAATCACCTAGTTTCGCATAACTTTAATAAAAAAAAGTTAACCTACCTAAAAATAAATCTGATGCCCACAAAAAAACACTTCTAATCGATATCGACTAAACCATCCTTCATTGCTAGTAAAATCCATCAAAACCCTATGATCTAGCCTTGCCAATAGAACTATAAAACGGTGCCACTGCCCACGCATACATAACGATTCGTCCTTATGCCATAAGTTTCCTAAAAAGGATGTCAAAACACTACTAAATAATCGCTTTCACTGCCAGCCACTAATCCTACGCCGATGTGGTCCTCGACTAGCTAGACCCCTAAGGCTAGTACATCAAACACCGCCTCTATCGCCGCAACTGCATATAAATCCACTAGAACATCTACGCAAAAGATATGCGAATAGTCAATCGCTAGCTGTCAAAAATGGTGCTAGTGGACAATGCTCCCTACAGCTACATATTCCAACTATAAAATGGAATACCGATCTTGCCATACTACCAGGGCGAAGACGGCTAGCTGGTCATGCTATAGAAATATCTATAAGAAATGGTCGGATGCTAAGACGTGAGATAATTTAATAAAGGAAGATTCAAATTACATTAATATTGTCGATTTGGATAAATGGATTAGATGATCAGATAGTTGTATCTCAGAAAATGATCTTTTAGTAGTATTTACATTTATTATCTTTGGTATTTAAGAGGTGAAGGAAATAAATAGGATTGTAGGAGAGGACTTTGAGGTTTGTTTTTTATGGTTGGGGTGTTTGGGTGAGGCCTCGATGATTTGGAATTGAAGGGGTGGTTATTATTTTTTATTTTGAATGCTTTTGGATTTGTGTTGGTAGATGTTAGAAGTAAAAAATGAATATTAATATTAAATTGATAATATTGGACTATTATGGTTAAGCATAACAACGTGATCCCCAACGTGCATCTCCGCAAACACTGGCAAAGAAACGTCAGAGTATGGCTCAATCAAGCCGGTCGCAAGCACAGAAGACTATAGACTCGTCGTGCAAAAGCTGCTGCCATCGCACCTAGACCTCTCGACAAACTCAGACCCTCAGTTAGATGCCAAACCATCAGATACAACCACAGACCCAGAACCGGAAAAGGATTCACTCTTGCTTAAATCAAGAGCGTTGGTCTTGGTGTTCAGTTCGCCAAATCTATCGGAATCGCTGTTGATCACAGAAGAAAAAATAGATCTCAAGAAGGATTCGATTCCAACAAAGCTAGACTCACCAACTATCTCAGCAAATTGGTCCTCTACCCAAGACATGAAGGAAAATACGTCAGCAAAGCTAAAACTGGCATTGTCAATGATACACCCAAGGTATTTTTTATTTTATTTAGGAAGGTCAAAAGGTCGTAGACTCACCATCTGTCAACACCTTGGCTCCTATTATCAAGAGAGTGAGATCAGTCAGCAAAGAAGAATTGAAAAGACTCAAATAGGCATCAGCCTACAAGACCCAAAGACAAGAGTGGAATAACCAAAGAAATGCTGGCAAAAGAGAAAAGAAAGCAAGAGATGCTGCCGAAAAGAAGTGATTTCTGGATATTTAAACATAATCTCTTTATCTCTTATGAATCATAATACCCATCTCCAACAAAATAAGCAAGAATATTCTAATAATGTCGTGGAAGATATCATTAAGATAACTATTAGGCAAATATAAGGGATTAATTATATCAATGTTTGTATTTATCGATATCTTCTTGTCTGATATCATTGAAATAGGGATGTTTGAGTGCCTATTTCATTGATATTCTTTTCGCTGGGTCCAACTGAAGCATCTTCATGCAGAGGTCAAGAGTCACCTTATCAAAGTTTTTAAAGTGAGTTTCAATATTATATCCTTTGAATTTAGGGAAAGTAGGCTTGAAATCTGGTAAATTATCTAAATTATCATAATTATTACGAACATTCATCCATTGAGCAGGAGAAGGAGTTCCATGGAACTGGAATATCTTGAAGATTTGATCAATTTCACTATCACCACAAAACAGAGGTTTCTTTTCAACAAGTTCAGCAAAAATACAACCAATAGCCCAAATATCAACTCCCAAGCTATATTGTTTCTGTCCAAGTAATACCTCAGGAGCCCGATACCATAGAGTTTATATTTAGTGAGTAAGTGTTTTAATGGGAATGCTAAAGGCTCTAGCCAACCCAAAATCAGCAATTTTCATAGTACCATTTCTATCAATCAAAAGATTCTGAGGTTTAAGATCACGATGAATAATTCTTCTTGAATGACAATAGTTAATTCCATTACACAACTGATAAACAAACAACTTGATCTGATAAGCAGTCAAAGTATGTTTATGCTAACTCAGATATTTTTTTAAATCATATTCCACAAGCTAAAAAATAAGATTAAGTTTCTTATCTGTTGGAATGTAAACCACTTCTTTCAATCTTGATAAATAATCAGATACTGAACGATGTTAGGATGAGGTTGAAGTTCTTTGAGGATTGATATTTCTCTCATAGCTGTTGATGGCACACCTTCATCTTCATTCTCTAGTTTTATTTTTTTTAGAGCAACAATGTTGTTGTGAACTGTATCTTTGGCCTTGTAGACTACTCCATAAGTACCTTCTCCTAGCCTCTCCATCTTCTCATAGCGGTCTTTGAGGTCCTGCATCATCATCTTGCTAAACTGACTTGAATATATTATGAATATGATCGTTAAATATTAAAATCTATAATTCCAAATTTACCTCTCCAAACAAATCATTCATAAATTAATTTTTAACAGATATTATCAATATTTAAAGAACTAAAAATGAATTTTCTTTACTTTTTTGACTATTTTTTTGAAGATTTGAAAAATCAATATTTTACATTTAGATCAGAAATTCAAAAGTAAATGATATATCAAAATTTTAAATTGATTTTTAGATATCTGAATTGAAGTTGTAGAAATTTAACTTAGTTGACATAATATTTTTTAAAACTTACTTGGAGCAAAAATGAGCAAAGGAACACCTCTAACCAAAGCTCTCGCTCAGTGGTAATAGAAAAATGGCAAACCCGCAGCATAAGCTTAATAGATCAAGCTTGTTTTCTTAGTACATAATCTTTTACCAAGAACCCTCCCATTGACAAGTTATAAACAAGTGTATTGAGCACCCTCGGTCGCGTTGAAAAGCTATCAATATCCTCAAACTCAATCGACAAAATGGTCAACTTCCCTCCCTTGAAGTATATCACCCGCCTATCTCTTGCCCGTAACAACATCAAAAGGATATCCGGGCTGGAATAAATAGCAGGCACCCTAAAATAACTATGGCTTTCCTATAATTTGATCTAGAAACTTGAAGGGTTATCAATGTGTATGAAATTAGCTACTTTATGTATTGGCAGTATCTTTATGATTTATGTAGATAACAGGATAAAGAGTTGGGATGAGTTGGATAAATTAAGAGAATTACCATAATTCGAGAACACCTTGTTGATAGGTAATCCTTTCTATGAAACCTTGAAGGATGATGCCAAATACTATGCTTTAAAGAAAGTTCCTAATTTGAAAAATATTGATGGAATGATCGTTCAAGCTACCTTTGCTAAGAAAAGTGCAGAACTTCCTGATGTATTCCCACCTCCACTCAAGTGATTTCTATGAGATGATCTCATATATTAGTTTAATAAAAAATTAATTTGAGAAGATTGCTTTCAAGAAAGTTTAATTGAGAATTAAATAGTAAAATCTTTGTAAGGAAAAGAGATAAAATTTGACTAGATAAAGGTTTTCAAGAGATAGATTGAAATACTGATTCATTTTAATGGTTTTTAGTTCTCAAAACTAGATTTTTCCAAGATAGTTTGACTTTAATTATGATGCCCAATCCAAGTAAAAGAACTACTAAACCAATACTAACTCATAAACTAAAAGATTCATCACTATTTCAACATTTTTAAACAACGATTAAGTTCCAGACCTTCCATCATATGTTCAATAATTGCCAAATATAAAAAAAGCATACAAAGGAAAAAACCAATAAAACACAATAAAACCTCAAAACAACCACAATCGCCTCTATCTACTTGATTCTAACCATAATATATCAAAAAAACGATAATTTATTTTTACATCTAGCTAACAATTCCCATCAAATAATCGAAATCATAGTGAATATTGACACAAAATATCATTTTAGTGGTTTGGATATCCATATTTTATTGATATGATTTAGTATTAACGGTGATAGTATAGATGCAATTTAAAAATAAGATACGATATAAAAATTAGATATGTAAGCCTTAAGCTTCCCTAGGGGTAATATCTACCAGATCATCTGCCGTGACGGCAATCGAGCTCTCAGAATTGAGACCAACAATCCCAAAGATTTCGAAAGCTCCAGAATAGTTGGATCTCAACCCAACGCCCATGATGTTGGACAACTCTGGATGATTGAAAAAGTTGGATCAGGAGATGACTAATATGAAATCGTCAACTGTCAATCCAACCTCGTCTGGGATGAATAATGGGGAGATATTAAATTGAGATTCGGAAAACAAAACAGTGACCAACTCTATAAGGTAGAAAAAGTCGATAACGCCTTCTGGTTCAAAACTTCATCCAAAGGAAGCAGTGCTGCTTCACTTGAAGGTATCCTCAGACGCAAAGATTTTGATCCTAACTCAGTCAACCAACTCTTCTATATCGTCCCCGTCAATCACTCAAATGCTTTGGATCAAACCTGCATCCTCGTCAACAACTGCTCAGGAAAAGCTTTGGACGTTCCTGGGGCAACATTTGAACACGGTGAGAGGTTGATTCAATGGTAAAAGAACAAAAGATTCAATCAGAGATGGAGATGGGTTAAAAACGGAGATGGATATATGTTACAAAGCGTTCTAAATGGTCATTGTGTCGATATTGCCTAAGAAAAGAAAGAACCAGAATCCAAAGTTGTCCAATGGGATAGAACTGGAGGAGCTAATCAAACTTGGAGACCCAGAAGTATCGGTGGAGGAGTATATAAGATCGAATCATGCCATGCTCATGGCCAATTTTTAGCCATCAAGAACTGTGACTACGACAATGGAGGAAAAGTTGAAATTAATAGCCAAGGATCATCCACCGAGTGGAGAATCGAAGGATTTACTCCATGATCACCTTATCCATAAATAAATATCACACAAGTATATTCCTATAAACTCAATAAATATATTAAAATCAAAGGGTTTACTCATGACTACCCACTGCTTCAATCGAAGCAACCGACCGATTCTGTAATTTATCTCTCAGCAATGACCTATTGATATTTTTAGGTTTATTCTTCTTGAATTTACCATCTTTTAAATAACATCCCCTTATATGTTCCTCTTGATCTTTTTTTATACTACGCACTGAATTGAGTCCTTTCTTTTTAGAGAAAGGCATATACGATCTCGATGTTTTAGGCTATAATATCTGGTATGTTTTTGAATTACTCTTCAATATAATCTCTTGATTCAGTTATTTCTATGATTCTATTTGAAAGAGCTCCTTGTGTTTTGGTTTTGTATTAGAATTAACAAAAAGATTGTTTTCAAAATTCTATGTCTTCACTATTTTACCCAATTGATGTCTATCATCCATAACAACACTAGAATTTTTCTTCAAACTCAAAGCTTTACTTCTATCTGACAGATATTTCTCCTATTTAAAACTTTTTATCTTCCCATTCCTTCGATGTTCAAGTTAAATATACAAAATCTAATTCTTTTTTTTAAGTTCTTTGATAATCTACTTAGTATTCTCCATAAATTCTATCTTTTATATCTCAACTTCATTGATATAACTTTTCAACGATTCAGAGTACAACTTCATCTGCTCCTAAAACCCTATCTTTCCACGAACATTCGCCTACTACTTCTGCAACTGCTCCTCAAGCACCTTATAATGACCCTGTAACTAGATATACTACACGATGATTGTTTGTATTTTTGATAGACAACTCAAATATCCTTCAAGATAATCTTATTCAGTTATAAATTGAGGGACGTTTATCTATGGACATGTTTTTATGATTTATTGTAATTTTTATAGAATTATTTTTATGTTCTATGGGGTCATTATTGTATTAAATATTATTGATATGTTTACTTATAAGATAATATTCACTAAAAACCTTTAAATAACGATATTGTTCAGCTAATTGTGATTTAAATAATATTGATAATAATTGATTATTCCAACCTTATTGTCAGACAATAGACTAAAATAACGAGATCTTTCTTTTTAAAATATAATTGTTATACTACCATTTTTAGTTTAGCATCCCTTTCAAACAAACATTCAAACAACCACAATATAAAAGAATCACAATATCGCTATCTAGAATAAAACAAAACAAAAGCATCAACAATCATTTGCATCATCTTCCATCACATCCTCAATAACTCTAGATTTATTCCCCTTCTTTACCATAGGTTTATTACACAAGGTAAGCTTCCTATACTAATTCCTCCTCTTTATCATCCTCTCTTCTTTATCCCCATACTCCTAATTCTAAAAACCACACCTCAACGAACTCTCCCCAAATCGATCAAGCTAATCATACCTCTCACTCTAATTTCTAATCGCCTTGCACAACATATCCTCATACCTGATGATCTACTGCTAGAGAAGGCCAACCATCGATTTCTTTTGATTTCTTTGCTGAATCAACTCAATAATGTACTGATATTTATTAGTTATTTTCAAAATCATAGCTTCCTATAGAGTCAACCTCAGTGAAATGATTTTTCTTATTTTCTACTAATTAACCATCCCTTTTGATAGAATTGTTACAATTACACTATGTAGTTCTTTCTGCATATACGATGTCTTCTAGTATGGCTTCAAATTGCTCCATTTCAAATATAGCTACTTACGCTCATAAGGATTCATCTCATCATCATGCTAGATTATAAATTTGCTGATGTTGTCGATTGATAGATTGGAAGGCATTTGATTCATTTTTGGATTTTGGTTATTTTTGATTATTAGTAAATTGAATGTTAGAGTGGATATATATTATTTATAGTTAGAGATTGTAGTTTTATAAATAGTCAACTAGTAGTTAATATATATGAATCAGATAGGTAGAAATTAGTAGTGGTGTAGAGATAGCGACAAACTAAAATCAATGCCATCTTTCTCAAGCATCCACGGCACCAACTCCCAAAGCATCTCCGACATAAAACTCTCCCACCCAAAATAAACAACAAAAAACATCTAAAAAGACCAAATCCTCTAACCCAAATAAAGCCAAATAGAACTAAATTACAGCTACAGTAGATAACCATATCTCCTAACCGAATACCACCATCTCCTGAAAAAAGTACTATCTCTTTACAGTTCATAAAAAAACATAAAAAAACATATCATAAATAGTCTACTCGTTCGAGGCTACTAAACCAACCTATCAAACGATATAGGATCAATAGTCGCAAATTCATTTAAGTAGTATACCTAGTTATGCAAAAATCTACAAAATAAAGCAAATTAGGTAGATAATAATGAACGTTAAGAAATATTAATGAATTTGAGAAGATAAATTGGATAGCTGAAAATATAGAATGGAAAACAAAGATGTAGAATTGTTTAGTTATAAAAATAAAACCATGAAATTAGAATGGAATTGGTCGATAGGAAAGTAGGTCATATCGATGGATGGCAAGTAGATCAAGTATAAAAGATAATAAAATAAACGATAGATAAAATGTAGAAAATATAAGTAGATATTTATGGCAAGTTAGGTCAACTACAAAATAAATTGATCGATCTCTCTCGCTTCAGAAACAAAATAGCCATGATCCATGACAAATAGAACAAATCTGTACATCTGTCCCCATCAAACAACAAATCCCCACGCATAAACGAATCATAACTAACCCGTCTGACTTCAATAATAATCCGTTTATCAGACGAACTAGAACACCAAAAGAAATTATACCTATAATCAACCCATAAAAACAAATCCCTCTCCAAGCAACTCTGCATCCTCTCAACAAACGAATAATCCAGCAGTCTAAACATAATCGAACAAAGTCACTTCGTTTGTTCTTTTTAGTAGTAATCTCTATGATATTTTTGGATAATCATTATTATGAAATGAACTATGAATCAAGTAGATAGGGCAAATTCAGCATAAGAAAAAATAAATAACTGCTAAGACAATCTAAAATCACCAAAGAACCCATCTGCACATACAGAGAACTCAATGTCATATCGCATCATGATCTACATCCAATAAATAAAATGCAGATGCAGAATCGATCGCAACTTATGACCAATTCATATCGAAATAAAATAGAATAGCCTTCGGAATTGACCAATAGCAGCAGTTAGAGATTTATTTTTAATTAATAAAAAATGGAAAATGGATGGTGCGGGTGTTGCTAACCCAGTAAATCATAAGTATATGTTACGCCTAGTTAAATTTTATCCAGGAGGGTGTTGATGAGAGAGGATGGATGCTGTGGATGTGATAGAAAATGATTTTTGTTAGGAAATGGGTCATGATCTGGTTTAGTTGCTTTATTGTAGATATTGATTTTCTGTTATTTAGTAACAAGATATAATATAAGTTGAAATGCAGCATCTAAGTCGTTCAATCTCTTCTTGTTTTGTACGTCTAGCTTACTCAGTCCAAAGTCAAAAAACCCATTCGAGTAGCTGTTACAGGAGCAGCCGGTCAAATCTGCTATTCCTTGCTCTTCAGAATCGCACACGGTGATATGCTTGGCTACGACCAGCCCGTCCATCTTCACCTCATCGATATCCCACAAGCCCAAAAGGCTCTATCAGGTGTGGCCATGGAACTTGGAGACTGCGCCTTCCCTCTCTTGCATGGCATCACATGCACCGACGACCTCAAAGTAGGTAAATTGACCTTTATTCAGGCTTCAAAGACGTCGAAGCTGCTCTATTAGTAGGAGCCAAACCAAGAGGAAAAGGAATGGAACGAGCTGACCTCCTCCAAGAGAACGCTAAAATTTTTATTCCTCAGGGAAAAGCTCTCAATGATCACGCACACAGATAAGTAAGAACTCTAGTAGTTGGAAATCCAGCTAATACCAACGCTTTGATCTGCGCCACTCATGCCAAAGACCTTCCCAAGAAAAACTTCGCAGCTATGACTCGATTGGATCACGATAGAGCCGTTTGGCAAGTCGCTGAAAGAACAGGATCAACTGTCGGCGATATCGCCAAGGTAGTAGTCTGGGGAAACCACTCTCCTACAATGTCACCTGATCTAGGATGGGCAACAGTCAAAGGCAAGCCAGCATTGGATTTGGTTGGAGAATAATGGTATAACAAAACTTTCATTCCTAGAGTGCAGAAGCGAGGTGCCTAAATCATCGAAGCCCGAGGACTATCCAGTGCAGCTAGTGCGGGCAACGCTGCTTTGGCTCACATGCGTAGTTGGTTTACTGGACATACTCACGATTGGGTATCTTTCGGTATTTGGTCAAATAACAATTCTTACAACATACCTGAAGGTTTGTTTTACAGTTTCCCTGTAACAGTAGAAAATAAAGAATGGAGTGTGGTTTCTGGATTGAATATCAGCGAATAACAAAGAAGAAAAATGACCCATACTGCCAACGAATTGGTAGAATAAAGAAAAGCTGTTTAAGCCATGCTCAAAGTGTGATAAATACCCAATATCACTTATTTATCTCTTTTTAGTAAAAAAAACAATTTCATTGAATAAAAATTAATCAATATTAGCATAAGTAAGAATAGAGATGGTAGTAGTATCATCTGGTTTGCACTTGGTAGACTTTACCTTTCGGTATTCTTTTTTTCAACTCACCTTTTCTCAACTACTCCACAAACACCTTCAGATACTCTTTAAACTGATCCTTATCTTTTAATTTTTTGTTCTAGACATAAGTTTACAACTTCCCCTCCTCCACCTGTCTCAAAACCTCCCCGGTCAGAAATTGCCTAGCCCGATTATATAAAACAACTCCAGTTTCCTCATAAATATCCAATAATCCATATTCCTTCAATGCACTTATAGTTAGTTTGTGTTCATTGTTTTATCCCAAAATATAGTGCAATACTTTTTTGTTAGATAATGATGAATGCACAAATCGACTCCATATTTTCTGACCCACCTTCTGAACCTAGCAACTACTTTATTAATCAATTTTGATGCTGATGGAGTGCTTGATGCAGATGGTAAGGTGTTTTTGGAAATTATGGAAAGCTGAAGAATTGAACTTTTATTTTTATTCTGGCGTGAAAGGTTAAAAATGATCAGAAACGTTGTCTGAAGGATTGGGTAAGTTGATAGATAGTTCTTTTTATGAGGGGGTCTAATCCTTTGCAAGAAATTGATCAAGATACATACTAGAATCACCTCTTTTGAGGTAGGTGAAACTTTTAGGAAGAGGGTCTTATTTAGACAGTTGCTAATGAAGGGCTTAGGTATGATTTTACTCGAAGAAGATGTTTACCTGGTCTGTGTTATCCATTAAAAAATAATTATACGGAAGAGAGCGGAATAACTCATCACAAAAATCAAAATAGAAACAAATTTTATCTGATAGACCGCTAAATGGCGGGCACTCCCTCACTTTAAATGCCTTCCCTTGATCATTATCCATAAAATAAGAATAATATTATTTTCAAATATAGACTTAAGACTACTAAGGTATTCCACGTTTCACCATCATAGTTAGAATAAAATCAAAAAGAAGTAAAATTATGTTCGATCAGGACAGTTCTAACAAAATGACATCACTATTTTATCATTATTTATTGATATTACTTAGAGAATAAATGTAACTGTATCAGGAAATGATCATTTCCGACTCATTCGGTTCTTTCTTCATTCCTCCAGAAGGAATAGGTTGACCTTTAACAACATTATTTCCCTATCCTGGTTCATTTTTTATCATAGGTTCACTCAGTTTTTGCAAAGTCTGAACTAAATACTGAGTCTAACTCTCTTAGATCTCCTCAAAAAAATCAATCAAAGGAGCATCAACATCACACCACTGATTCTGCACCTCCTAATTATCCCCCTTACTGATATTTTTAAGCAACTATCTAGTAGTATTCCTCGTACAGGCCAAATACAAATGAAATACAAAGAATCCTATCAAAGGCAACCCCAACAATCCAGCAACTATCGACACAATAATAATTATTACAGTCTGATTGATCGAGTTTTCAGATTTAGCAATAGCAAAGACTATCATATTGATGATCAACAATCCAATAGAGATAACAGTCGACCCCAAAAACATAATAAAAAATCTGTAATTACGCTTACCAATACAAGTACCAATCACACCACAATGATGATCAAATATCTAGACACAATTCTGACAAGAAGAACAATGACTCGCTTTCTTCGGCCTCACTATATGACAACTCTCACAAATCCGAGCCTGCACCCCTACCGCTGGATTCAAATATTTTTGATTTTTATCAGCATGACGCTCAAGAAATGGTCTTCTCGGTATGATCCCCGGATCAGTACAAGCAGTCAAGTACAAGAAGAAGTACATACTAGCAATAGCAGCATAGAAAATAATCAACAAAGCCGGTGCAGACTAGAAGTTATCTTTCGCCACGAAGATACAAAAAGGAATAAGCAAGATCAAAGTATAGCAATAGATACAGAGCATTCCAGCACAATCTTTACCAGGTCCTGCCACACAGCAATTACAAAAGAAACGGTTCCTGCCAGGCCAGATCTCGTATATTCTCGGCATCGATTCTTACTATTATTGTATTTGATTATTGATTAAGTATTATTGGCAGATGATGGGCAGGGTAGTCTGTTCGATGTTTATATATTTGGGTGATTAATGTTGTATTTTGAGATGGTCGCTGATAGTTTTTTGAATGATAATAATGAATTCTAAGAAGATAACTCGTCTAAAAACTCAAAATACTAGCAAAGAACTCCTATCAATTCCATAAAAACCACCCAACAACAGCAACTACGACTAGTAAACCATCATGAAAATCGACAGCCACCCCCAAATAGCAACAATTCTGCTAGCATAGCTAAACAAAATGTACCACCAGATGTAGAAGTACCACCCCAAATATAGAAGTTTCAAAGATTTCATGATGTAATAATAGCGAATAAAATCACAATTACTAGAATAAAACAAAATACTAAGAAATCGGATAGATGTTCTAGAGAAATAATGTGTTTTAGAACATTAAAAATATATGCTAGAAAAAGATAATCATAAAAGATTAAGAACCTTCTACTAGGAAAGATAAATTCAATGGCTTGATATCATCGATAGACAGAAATCTATCATGAATGGTCTTAGCGCACAGAAATAATATTCAAATCAAAGATAGGGTATAAATAGTCGAGATAAAAGTAGAGATCGAAGAGAGGATACCACTGCCAGAAGTAAATAGAATTAATATTTTGGAAATAGTAGTAGATAAAATTATCAATGGAATAAAAGCAAACCAGTTCGAAAGGTACGATCAGCCAATCGCAGCTGGTTCAGTCCCAACAGATACGCACACATGACCCAACGTTTCTTTTGCTAGCATAGCCAAGAACCCAGCCAACCAAAAATCAACACCTATGATGTGTAGTTGTAAGAACTAGTGGAAAGAATTTGTATATTTTTTGATGATTTAGTTCGCAGAACATACTATCGATTCAAAGAACGTGGAATCAGTTTATAATAGATCTAGAAGAACGATTTGATGGTGAAATTGAGCAAAGCAAGATCGTCTACTAGATAACGACTAGTAAAAGCAATCAAAAAGTATAAAATATCATATTATTAAGATTAGGATTCTAAATAGAAAACGATGAGGAGATGTCCGATTTCATGAACTATCTATGCAGGAAAGCAACCCATGACAACAAAGAACTAACAGGCGCTTAAGTATCAACAATACTTATAACAAAATTGCAATAATGCCGGTAAATAGATAACAGCTCCCTACTCATGTTGGAACTTCCCTCGAAAATATCAATCGCAGCTGAACTACCAGCAATTTCAACAGTCAATTTATAATAAAAACCAAGTACACTTATCAACTAGCTGCTCTCTTAACGTTTGAATATCCAAAGTAACATAAAAATTGAAAATTTGTCTCAAAATGGGGAGATATCGGAGGTGGCATGCGGAGTGGAATCTGAGATCTCGGCATCGATCAAAAATCTAAGCGAATTGATCAATGGGTCTCGAGATTATTTGTAGTAGTTGACAGGAGTGTGATAATTTTAACAAAAGTTTTGATAATTTTTATTATACTTTTCGTAAGTTTTTATTATATCCAATAGAATATTCTCTAATTTTTATTTAACTCAATAGATGCTGCCTTAAACCTTCACCTCTCCCCCCTGCAACTACCACTCCACCCCCTCGACCTTCTCCTCCCTCACACCCGAACACAAAGAAACCAACCTCAACCACTAACTCATCAACAACATCTCTTAATTTAGTTTAGATACCTAAATGGGACAACTCAACAAGATGATGGGAGGCCTAGGCATTGAATAAAAAGAAAATGAGAAAATAGATAGACACACCACTGATAGATTTATTCCTTTAAGAAAAAATGTAGGAAATGTTGGTTCTTTCGATATGATGCAAGTCTAAGAGGAACAATCTCTGAGAGGACAAGAAATCAAATAAGAAAAATTGACATTAGATGAGATATACAAATGCGTCCTTTTCTAAAAAAATACAAATAAAATCTTCAACTTCAAATAAAGCCATAAATTGGCCCCCAACCTCAAACAGTAGTAAAACGGACCACTAAAAAAAGGTGGTCTCTTGATTGAAAACAGAATAACAAAGAAAAATTCTAATGAATATCGTAAAATATCAAAAGTACCCTTCAAAGTACTAGACGCTCCTAATTTGCAAGACGACTTCTACTTGAATTTATTATAATGGTCTTCTCAAAATATCTTATCAGTTGCTCTAGATAACTGTTTATATTTTTGGAATGCTACTAATAATAGAGTAGTCAAGTTTTGTGATCTAGGACAGGATTCTATATCAAGTATTACTTGGAATCATGCCGGAACGCAGATTGCTATCGGAACCAGTCGTGGAACCATCGAACAATGGGACGTGACTAGAAATTGCAGAATCAATTAGTATTTCGGACATAGTGCACGAGTCAGTTCAGTCGCTTGGAATGATAGTTTACTAGCCAGTGGATCCAGAGACAGAACCATACAAATGCGTGACATCAGATAAAGAAACAGAATAGTCAGCAAATACGAAGGTCACAGCCAGTAAGTCTGCGGTTTGAAGTGGTCAATGAGCAACAATCTACTTGCTTCCGGCGGCAATGACAACAAATTATTCATCTGGTCCGCACACAGCACCACTCCTATCTGCAAATTCAGCAGCCACTCAGCAGCAGTCAAAGGTATCGCCTGGAGTCCTCACAACCATGGAGTATTGGCAAGCGGTGGAGGATCAGCCGATAAGACAATCAAATTTTGGAACACACTTGATAACACACTCCTCGACAGCATTGATACTGGTTCACAGGTATGTAATCTGATGTTCTCCAAGAACACAAAATAAATTATTAGCACCCATGGCTACTCGAACAATGAGATCACTGTATGGAAGTATCCCACTTTACAGAAGATGACCACCTTGACTGGACACACTAGTCGAGTACTGTTTTTGGCGATGAATCCATCAGGATAGACGATAGTTACTGGGGCAGGAGATGAGACTTTGAGGTTTTGGAATGTTTTTCCTCATAAAGTGCAGAAAGGAAGCCAATCTAGTGCTTTATCGAGTATGGAACTAAGATGATTGAGTTTTTATTATTTTTATTATCATTTTGGTGATAAAATAAATGAATTAGAAATAATGAACATTTCCTTTACATTATTTTTTATATTTCTGAAGATAATTGGCATGAATTTCTTTAAAAATGTTTAATATCAATTGAATGAAATTCAAATCTTGAATAAAATAACTTAATCTACTCTTTTCGAAAGTAAAACTCACTTCTCAACCTCTAGGACCAAAGCTTTATCCGATATTTATGAGATAAATGATTTATTAACTTGAGTAAGATTAAAATAATAGATAAAGATGATATCATGTTTTTATACTAAAGATTTGTCCATGAATAATTAGGTTCTTGATGAAAGGCTTGATAATTTTGTTTAAATCCTTTATTTGACCATCAAACTCTAGAATCTCTACATTGACAGATCTATATAGTTCAATTTATGAAAGATTACGTCTTTTTTTTCCCCAACTAGAGAAGGAAAGTCTCATTTAATTTAGAATTTTTTCAATCTCCTTTCTACTCTTAAAAAAATCTTCTACTACCTTTTCTTTATTCTTTGAATTAGGTGAAGAAAATAGTGAAGATAGAGAACTAGATTTGAGTTCATTTTTTTTATGATTTTTCTCTCTAACTTTAACTTTATTTCTATCCTTATCTTTGATATCTCTCATTTTTAAGTCTTGAATCAGATTTGATCATTTCATGTATTTGGTCAACTTCTTTCATTTTCAAAGTTGATTTTTTCATTACTGTTTACTTTTCTTCAACAAATTTTCTTTAAAAGTGTGGTTCATAGAGTATATTTTTAACTTGAAAACTTTTGAATGCATCCTGTAAAATAGATTTTTTCCACTCTTTGCCTTTTGGAATCTAGATTTGGTAATCAGCAAGGTTGATTTAGTTTTATAATGAACTTTATTCCCTTATATTTATAAAAGTTAAGAAATATTGGAAGAAATGCCTTTGACAATCCTCAGAGATAGATTTGATAATCTTGTAAGCTTCATCCAACTTTGAATCACAAACTAGAGCTTGTTCTTCTTTTAAAGTTGTTTTTTAAAACCAATCAATTAATTCCAATGTGATGTCATCAACAAGCCTCCTCCTTTTTCCCTCTTCCATAGTAGATTAGCAATTATAAGAAAATTCAATTGAATCTCTTGTTATATTCAAATCCATTGCTAGCAAAAATAATTATCTAAACTATTTTATATAAATTTATATCACAAATCGATACAAATATGATTTCTGAGTCAACTTTTGCTCATTTTCATGTTTTAGTCACAAAAATTAAAAATCTTCAAAATATAACACTCACAAAAACAATGCTAAATCGTCCAAAATTCCTCATTCTATCTTTGTTACCATCAGAAAAAGGCTATTTCTAACTGTAAAATTAAAAATATAAAAAATATTCAAAAAAGATAGATGATTTAATCTTCATTTTTTTCTTCATTTTCAAACCCTTTTGATACTTTTGATAAATTGATAGATAAAGGGATTGGATCAGTGATGAGAATCTGGTTTTTCTATGTGATCCTTAGCCTTATTGTTTTGCTGATCAAGTAAATTACGGAAATACTTAGCTGAAAAATTGACAATATTAGCTGGATTTTCCTTTATTACTGCTTTCGAGTAATGTTTAAGGATGTTGGGTAATTCCTATGGAACGACTATCTGCTCCGCGCAATAGATTCTCTGCTCTCTGACGTCTGCCATTCTGAAACTGATATTATTATAACTTATCAAACAATCAAACCCAATCCCATTTAACTATTCAATCAGATAAAAACAGATAAATAAATTGTATTAAATTTACTAAAAACTAAAATAAATATTATCAATCATTCATAATTTAATCCATCTTCCTTATCTTCATAGATAAATTTGCCGTCATCATGCTATTCCTCCTATTCCTCGAATCTACCCTCCTAGAACGGATAATTATTAACAATCGGTTAAGTTAAGGTCCCTGAATCGAATATCAACTCATATTTCAAATTTTTAAGATAATTATCCGGCAAGTAAAAACGTTTATTCGGTGGGTAGTGAGCAGTAGGTGGAAATATCGGATCTACAGCCAACCGAAACGAATTCTAAACGACAGCAGGTATGATTCTTTATAGGACTATTCCAGATATCTACAAAGACGGGTTGTAGTTGACCTCTATCAGCCAAGGTTTAAACTCTCGATCCACCATGAAATCCAACCCATACAACTAAAAATTATTTTTCAAACGACCAGAATCCAGTTTCATATAATTAGCCCTCACAATGTCCACAGCGATCTCTTTCATCTTACTAACAACATCTCTCTAGAAATTGTAATTTCTATTAGGATAAGTATACTCCAAATACCTCTGAAACTACCCATAGGACACCTTATTACCAGGCTAGTACTTCTAATAATACTATCCTTTCTTCTGTATGGCATCATTAGTCAAATGAATCATCAGATTGCTATCATCCAGATCAAACAGAAGACTGCTTGTCCTCAAATAGCCGTCTTTATACCAATATGCTTTGATATGATTGTTAGTGCTAGTAATTAAAAGGAAATGTCTGATATCGAATTTACGGGAATTGTATAACAACGGCCTAGATAGATAGGATTGGACAATATAGGTAAATTCCTGACCATTATCATGAACAGTTTTAGTGAGTATCGAAGCCAATTATGTAAAATTTGACAATTTTATACTTTTACCACGATTACTGTTCTCCCCAGGTTTAACTATCCACAACTTGTTCTGCTAATTTACCTGCTACTAACAAAATGATATAAATTACTGATCCTGATTAGATTTAAAATGATAAGTTTTAGGCAGATACTCAAACGGATCCCTTTTAGTTACATTTTGATGGTAGTATAACAACGACCTCAATAGATATTTTTTTGATCCTATGCAGTGATTGTTCGGCAGATGGTTTGTCATTACGTCAGGATTGTAAGTCTACTCGAATGGAATATTGAATCCTTAAGTGAGAATGTATTTTTATACTGATATAGATTGCTAAATCGACATGATCTTCTTGTTCAATTCATGGATCTACTATATCTTTTGCTTTTTAGTTGATTTGTTTGAGTTTTTGTAGCAATTCATTTGACTGATGATTTGCTATTCATGTATTTTAATCAATTTGTTTTGCGACCAATATAGATCTATATCTCTATCTTGAATATTCGATGTGCAATCCCACCAAAAACGTCTCTTAACTATCTATTTTATCAATGCCGAGCCATTTCCCAACCCAATATAGATCTTCCTCTTACTAGTCTATTTACTAAGCGATAAATCGACATACAAATTATTAGAATAGTTGATTTTAAAAATAAATTACAACAAAGATTTCAATTTCCTAGGATACGTACTATCCAATTCAGTCAAATTAAAATTCATACTCTTTATCTGACTACTCAACGGTATCACTCGCTTAGATACAGATGATTGACTAGTATTTCTAGTAGTAATTTACCGTGATGGCACTTCCTTCGGTTTCTGATGGTTGAGAGTCGCACTGTTAACCGTCACTGTTTTCTGGTTGAAAGGGTTAGATACGTATCGTGATTCGATTTGATTATGCATCAACATCGCCTTCTGGTATATCTACTCATTCAAATCAGAGTATTTGTTTATTCTATAAAATTACATCTTATCCTCACTTCTGTAGAGTTGCTGGTGCAATTGCGATCGGAGTACTAGAAAGCCTTCTTTCGATAGATCTTGATGTTTGCTTTTTATTTATTATTATTTCTTGGTTTTGTTTGTTTTATTATTCAACTTCAATACTTCTTTGATGTTATTGAACATGTTGTTTAGTTCTTGTTTTTTCTTTTATTATTTTGATCGATATTTTTGCTAAAGATATTTACCACATTTCTCAGTAAATTGCTGATACTATGCTCTGCTATTATAACTATGATTTATTATGTTTTGAGCTTTGCTTTGAATGGGTTGAGGTGATTAAGGATTTTGTTTTGAGATGAGAGATGAAGAACGAGGAGTCGAACGCTCACGTATCCTTGTGTGATGATTACGAGGAGTGTAACTGGATTGAGGAGAAGATGAAACAGGTGTTTTCAGGAGAAGATCCAGACTGAATTACTCTCTAGGTTGCAGCATTAATAAATATAATATTAAGTAACTCCTTTATTTGTCATATTGAGTTGATTTATCTATTATTTTATTGACTATTATCAACTATTTATTGTTATTTTCAATTTATTTTATGAGTTTAGGGGTTGGGGTTGGGGTTGGGGTTGGGGTTGGGGTTGGGGTTGGGGTTGGGGTTGGGGTTGGGGTTGGGGTTGGGTGGCTGAATAAGGTTCTCAATATTTCTTCGGATACATCGGTGTCGCATCTGCCCTCGTCTTCGCTAACCTCGGAGCTGCCTACGGTTCTGCCAAAGCAGGAGTCGGAATCTGTTCTATGGGAGTCCTTAAACCAGAACTCATTATGAAGTCAGTCGTACCAGTCGTCATGGCTGGTATCTTGGGTATCTACGGAATGATTGTTGCTGTCATCATTGTCCAAAGAAGTACTTTCTAAACGATTTAGTTGGCACTGACTATACTGATAAGTCAGCCTATGCCCATTTGGCTTCAGGACTATGCTGTGGATTCAGCTCACTGGTACATCAGTATTTATGCAGGCGGCTGGGTTGGCAATTGGGATTGTTGGTGATGCAGGTGTGAGGGCAAATGCTCAACAAGATAAGATTTTTGTGGGAATGATTTTGATTTTGATTTTTGGAGAAGCTTTGGCTTTGTACGGACTTATTGTGTCACTTATTCTGACATCACAGTGATTGATCCACAAATATACAATCCATTCATCTTATTCATGCACTAAATTTATTTTTTTGTTGCTTTTTTGAAAGAAATATTTTAAATAAACCAAGAATCAATTGAAGGATAAGAGTAAAGAGAGAGAAAAGAATAAAAGAAGGAAAAGTTGAAGATATTTATTGAATTTAGAAGAAGCATTTGGGATCAAATTCATCATGAACTATTTAATTAGAAGTAATGACAGATACTAAAGAGAAGGATCATTGCTTAGGCCCGTATTTTTATCTTAATTTGACATCTTTTCTTTGCTTTTCTTATATTTCTTCTTTTGTTTTTTGAGCCTCTTCCATCTTCCCTTGTCTCAGTAGTTGCAAATCATCTCTTTTCCTGAAATCTGATCCCAAACAGTTCTATAACAAGTTGATCTAAATAATTATTTAAATACTCTGAAGGGTTTAAGGTAACGTCCATCCCAGTATCTAACGTTATTGAAGTCAATGAATCCACAATATGTTCCAGATATAGTACAAACTGATTTATTTTTGCAAAAGATAGCTGATTCAAAGTAGTCTGTAGGTCTATATATTGGTTTAAATACTTTTTCTTCATTTTTCCAAAGGTTATCTATGCTTTAAGGTTGTGTTTTTTATCAGTAAAAACGATAGTATCGACTACTTCTGACCTGAGAGTACCCAAAAACACTCCAGCATAAGTCTATTTGCTAAAAGTCACATCAATTTTATCTCCATTGGCAAATTAATAAACTTTGTATCCTTTGTTAACTAGTTGCATGGAATTGAGTCCTGCATGAGCTGAAAAGTTATAGCATCCATAGTATCTGTAGTTATTTTATGGTCCTACACACAAAAAGTAGCTGATAGGTGGATGATGAGCGATCTGTTCGCAGTAGATCTGAGTTCCATCAGGATAGCTACCTTGTAGAGTCTATCCGATGACTGGATTGAGCTGAATAGTGTTAGTTATACTGGTTTTAAAAACATGGTGAGGTAGTAGAATGCAGAGATGGTGTTGGTGATGACATATTTGAAGCGTTCGAGTGGATCTTTAGCCTATGATCCTAGTTTCATGAAGTAGGGATTCATACAGCATGACATAGTTGAATTTTCGAGAGCAGTTTTAGGAACCATCACCTTGATTGGGAAAGAGATTCTAGTTAGATTCAGATCTCCACTTATCAGCTTCTTCCCTACGATCTTTATCATTTCTTTTCCAATAGAACGGATCTTGTTTACTTGAATTTGATCTGCGCAAATTTTTCCTCCTTTGGGGTATGCAGATGGATGTCGATGTTAGTCATCGTTGGGAAAGAATCTAAATTGATTAGGAAGGTACTTGAATGCAGAAATGAGTTGTTGTGCTTCTTCAGGAGTGGGTGAGATGAAGCCTTCGTAATCTTTATCGAAGTTGAGGAGTTTGTCTTGGTCAACTTCTTATACTTATACTTCTTATGGAGAGAATCCTTTCTTTTTGAGTTATTATTAGTTGACTTCTTACTATTCTTTTTTGTCGCCCTTTTTCCAGAGCCAACTGACCATTTTCATTTTTGATTATGATTAAAAATATAAAGAACAAATAATAAAAGTCATACAAATTTTATCTTGAAAGGTATGACATAGTTGATTTAGAATTGATTTTTAAAAGCTATTGATATTTATTGAATCATAATTTATTTGATAATTACCTATTCCCGCTTATGGATCAGTCAACTGCCAGTTCAATTATCATTTTACAATAGTTAGAAATGAGTATTGCCCGCGAAGGAAGCGACTAAGCCTAATAACTCAGAATAGCTTCTATGAATGTTCTAAAAAGATAGTTTGAATGCAAAGGAGTTCCTCTCGATCAATTAAAGTACTATGATGGAGCAATAAACCTCTTTGTGAATTACCTATTGGATACTGCATCGTAATGTGCAGATTTGGCATCTAAAAGTATTAAAAAATACTAGTTCCTTGATAATGAATTCAAAAGATCACGAAATAATCAGCAAAAAGAATTTAAAAATAAAAATGCCGATTTTAAAGAGTTAATTGAGGATAAGAGAAAAGTTAAAGGGAATCAAACTGAAAGATAAACAAAAAGAAAAGGCAATTACTTGCCTCCAGAATTAGATCGTCCAGATAAATCAAAGAAAGAAGAAGAATTGAATTGGCTTTAGAAAAAGAAAGAGGCAATAAAAAGAGGAGATAATTCAAAAGAACAGAGTATGATTACATTGGATGTTATAGCTAAGAAGGTAGAGAAAGCAAAAAAGAAACTAGGAATCAATTGAAAATTTGATCGTCTTTGTATTTTTTATAAAATTTATTAATTATTTAACCTCGTAAAACTTTTATATCAAAAATAACATAAAACAGATAGAAACTATGTATGATAGCTTCAAAGAAAAATATTATTAACAAGATCACTAAAATATTGCATCTTTGGCATGAAGAGTTATTTTGATAATTTTAATAGAAATAAAAATATTTATTCTTTTTAAAACATTTCATTAGAAACTGTCAATTAAAAACAAGTTAAATTTTAAATCATTGAAAAATAAATTTACTTTAGTTCATTCTATTTTACGATGCCAAATTTTAAAATAACAGAATAAAAATTTCATAACATTTGAAAATAAAAAATTAATTCAAAAACATCTTCTTTTAAAAAATATTTTATTTTAGAAATAGTTGACTAAAAGTCGATTCTAAATGTCACAAAATACATTAGTAATAATATTAAACATTTTTACTCACATAAATGAGCTAATCTACTCACAATACATCTAATAACTAGAGCTTTATATCCATAAGACAGCATAAATATGTAACAGAACACCTCAGATATCGCTATTCTTTAAATTAAATACAAAATAGATTACCTCCAACCTTCGAAGATCTTGCTCTTGTACCTAATTAACTATCAGTGATTGAAATATATCAGTATAAATAGGAATGCATGAAATTTATATTCTAAATAGAAAGAAAAACACATAGGGTGCAACAAGTAAAATATAGTCTCTGTAAGGATTTGATTTAAAAGTATTAAAAATTCAAAAAAAAAAATGGGCAAAAAGATGTGATGACAACTTTGCTTTTTTTGAATCAGAGAGATAAAGATAAAAATCTTCTTCAAGAAGAAAGAATGGTCAAATTATACACTATGGAAGTTTTTATCAAGAAAATCAAAGAGGATGAATTTCTTCAAGAGTACACAATAACAACTTTTTTTCTCTCTTTTATGGAGGTTTTGAGAGGAATAAAAAAGAAAGAACAACTTATTAAAGAGTTTATTAAAGGCTGTAAAATACAAAATTAACTGATAGAATTTGCAAAAAAAATGAGAATGAGATTCAATAAATAGTATCAGAAGAGGAGAGAAGTAATGAGAAAAGAAGAGTAAGCAAGGAACAAATAATATAGAAAGAAGAATTAAAAAATGATATATGGTTATTAGGAATAGAGAAGATAATGTTGGAAGAAAAAGATCAAATAAGAAACAAAATTAAGAGTTCTAGGGAAAGACTGGAATAGGAGATAAGAGATAAGAAAATAGAAGAGATGAGAGGTGAAAAAGAGAAATAAATGAAGGAATATAAAAAAGAAGAGAGGTCAAAAGAGAAATAAAAGTGTTTCAAGACTCAATAAAAAGTGACTTTAAATACTTTATGTTTATACCTTTTATGAACTAAATTTTCGATATTGATAAATTTTAAGTTAATTTATTTTAATTTCATCCTGAAGTATAATTAAAGAAAAATTAGTTAATTTCTGATTTAGAATTTAAAAATTATAAATTAAATTTACAACTGTTATTCAATACTTACAAACTAAAGGTACTTTTTTGATAAGAAAAGTTCTGTAGCATGATTCTAAATCGATATTTTTGTGATAGTGAACCACTTTTTGATTGATATTTATTTATAATTAACTATTTCTGATAACTATCATTAACAATGTGGCTAAAAAATTTAATTTTACAAAAAATAAATTTTAAATATAAAAATCCTTTATTATTTCTAAATATGATAATTAAGAGAAATACATTTTAATATTTTGATAAATATTTTATTTGATTCTCAAATATTTATTAAAAATATCGTGAAAATAGATAAGAAATCATTTAATATTGAATTTTCACTTTTCATAATTTTTTCTAAATACTATTTGATATTTTCAGAATAAGGGAATATTTAAGAATCTTTTTAGTTTTTTGTATTTTTATTTTAAAAAAAATTTAATTAAAAATAATCCTTAAATATATGAAATTTATTCAAAGAATTGATCAGTATGAGAAATTGTAAAGCTTTTATGAATATTTAATCAACTTTTATTTTCTTTTTATTTAATCATATTTCAATATAATATACAACATTAATCTGATAACACCTGCAGAAGATGCAATAAAAATAAAAATATATTGATGAATTACTTGTGTGTATTGTTTGTAAAATTTTGGTGTATTTTTGGATTATTCTTGATTACTCTATTAAAAAAGCTAGTTTAATTAATAAAATAGCTTGAAGGGGTTGGGGTTGGGGTTGGGGTTGGGGTTGGGGTTGGGGTTGGGGTTGGGGTTGGGGTTGGGGTTGGGGTTGGGGTTGGGGTTGGGAAACTGGTTCATCATTTTGTCTTATAACTTATCAACTTTTAAAAAACAAAATATATTTTTAAAAGAAATATTTATAAAAAATTGAATAAACAATATCAATAAAAGTCATATTTATATATATATCAGGTTAAAGTGGTTGATCTACTTTTTAAAATATATTTAAGGGGTTGGGGTTGGGGTTGGGGTTGGGGTTGGGGTTGGGGTTGGGGTTGGGGTTGGGGTTGAGGGGTTGGGGTTGGGGTTGGG
>CAXIUT010000181.1:56508-79369 GCA_964035545.1 Bugula neritina
CCAACCCCAACCCCAACCCCAACCCCAACCCCAACCCCAACCCCAACCCCAACCCCAACCCCAACCCCAACCCCAACCCCATATTCATGATATTCGTTAGTATAAAACTATTAATCTAAATCGTATATTAATCGATTTATTGTTTAGAATAAAACAGTTTCTTGTTTAAATAAGAACTATTATCCAAATATATTTTCATATTAAATATTGTTAAAAGTTGCTAATTGCTTCAATAACTAATTATTTGCTAAGATAAAATAGATAAATAAACAATATTTGCTAGATAACCATTTAGATAATCATCTCTTTCCACCTTGTCTCGAGGTTGCTGTCAATCTTTTCATATTTTGAGGATACTTTCTGCAAAAATCTTTCCAGTCATTCATGAGATCCAAATCTCCTGACATTCTTTCTAGTGTTGCTCTAAAAGAAGAATTCTTGGATGGTGAAGATTTCTCCTTTCTGATTTTGCCTGAACTGCTTCTCATCAATGCCTCCATCTTTTCTTCTACATCTCTACTACTTTTGGATCCTTCAAATAAAGAAGATGGTTGTTGACTCAATGACTTCTTTGAACTGTTTGATTGCTTTTTTTTCTCTAGTTTCCTAAAGCTTCTTGTCCTTTATTTGCTCCTTCTTTTGTGACCTTTGGATTAGTCTCCTAAAGAGTGTTACAAATTGCCATATTGGCCCACTCTGAAGTTCTCTTGAATGTCTCTCCATTCTTCTTCCTTTCTCTTCTCAACTGTGCCAATTTGTTACCTTCTTTCTCTTAACTGACGATAGATATTGGATGTTTTCTTCAGGAATTAGTAAGAGACAGATTGATATTGCAATAGTTCATCAGCTGAGAGGTCATTAGGAACATTGAGATAGTTGTAGAACTCTTCAGGAAGTTCCTTCTTTCTGATGATGTCCTTTAGCAAAGTCGAGACAATGGCTACTCTTCTTTCGGCTTCAGGTCTTCTCGCACGCATTTATAACACACTAAGTTATTATTGACTTATCGATGTAATAGTAGTAGATAAATCCATTAGTTTGGCTACAATAAATAAAATTATCATCTAATCAATATCTCCATTCAAAAATAAAATCAATACTCAACTATTTGATATAATAAGAATGTTTCAGATTTTATTATTTAAGTTGGTAATAATAGTTTGATTCTATATTTTAATATTTGTTATCATAATCAATGAAGATGGTCAGTTGGCTCTGGAAAAAGGGCGACAAAAAAGAATAGTAAGAAGTCAACTAATAATAACTCAAAAAGAAAGGATTCTCTCCAGAAGAAGTATAAGTAGAAGAAGTTGACCAAGACAAACTCCTCAACTTCGATAAAGATTACGAAGGCTTCATCTCACCCACTCCTGAAGAAGCACAGCAACTCATTTCTGCATTCAAGTACCTTCCTAATCAATTTAGATTCTTCCCGAACGATGACTAACATCGACATCCATCTGCATACCCCAAAGGAGGAAAAATTTGCGCAGATCAAATTCAAGTAAACAAGATCCGTTCTATTGGAAAAGAAATGATAAAGATCGTAGGAAGAAGCTGATAAGTGGAGATCTGAATCTAACTAGAATCTCTTTCCCAATCAAGGTGATGGTTCCTAAAACTGCTCTCGAAAATTCAACTATGTCATGCTGTATGAATCCCTACTTCATGAAACTAGGATCATAGGCTAAAGATCCACTCGAACGCTTCAAATATGTCATCACCAACACCATCTCTGCATTCTACTACCTCACCATGTTTTTAAAACCAGTATAACTGACACTATTCAGCTCAATCCAGTCATCGGATAGACTCTACAAGGTAGCTATCCTGATGGAACTCAGATCTACTGCGAACAGATCGCTCATCATCCACCTATCAGCTACTTTTTGTGTGTAGGACCATAGAATAACTACAGATACTATGGATGCTATAACTTTTCAGCTCATGCAGGACTCAATTCCATGCAACTAGTTAACAAAGGATACAAAGTTTATTAATTTGCCAATGGAGATAAAATTGATGTGACTTTTAGCAAATAGACTTATGCTGGAGTGTTTTTGGGTACTCTCAGGTCAGAAGTAGTCGATACTATCGTTTTTACTGATAAAAAACACGACCTTAAAGCATAGATAACCTTTGGAAAAATGAAGAAAAAGTATTTAAACCTATATATAGACCTACAGACTACTTTTAATCAGCTATCTTCTGCAAAAATAAATCAGTTTGTACTATATCTGGAACCTATTGTGGATTCATTGACTTCAATAACGTTAGATACTGGGATGGACGCTACCTTAAACCCTTCAGAGTATTATAAATAATTATTTAGATCAACTTGTTATAGAACTGTTTGGGATCAGATTTCAGGAAAAGAGATGATTTGCAACTACTGAAACAAGGAAAGATGGAAGAAGCCCAAAAGAATAAAGAAGAAATATAAGAAAAGCAAAGGAAAGACGTAAAACTAAGATAAAAATATGGTCCTAAAAAATGATTTCTTCTATTCATTCTCGACTACTTTATTCTAACTAGCTATTTTTACTTATTCAAATAAAAATATTCATCATTTATCTCTTTACTTGAACTATCAAATGTATTCTTTAACTTCACGATAGTAATTCTAAAGTTTAATAAACCAACTTGTTTCTTTTTATTATCAATATTAAAACCAAATAATTATGAATATTTGTCCATGATCAATCACTGCGATGTCAGAATAAGTGACACAATAAGTCCGTACAAAGCCAAAGCTTCTCCAAAAATCAAAATCAAAATCATTCCCACAAAAATCTTATCTTGTTGAGCATTTGCCCTCACACCTGCATCACCAACAATCCCAATTGCCAACCCAGCCGCCTGCATAAATACTGATGTACCAGTGAGCTGAATCCGCAGCACAGTCCTGAAGCCAAATGGGCATAAGCTGACTTATCAGTATAGTCAGTGCCAACTAAATCGTTTAGAAAGTACTTCTTTGGACAATGATGACAGCAACAATCATTCCGTAGATACCCAAGATACCAGCCATGACGACTGGTACGACTGACTTCATGATGAGTTCTGGTTTAAGGACTCCCATAGAACAGATTCCGACTCCTGCTTTGGCGGATCCGTAGGCAGCTCCGAGGTTAGCGAAGACGAGGGCAGATGCGACACCGATGTATCCGAAGAAATATTGAGAACCTTACTCAGCCATTGTGGATATGAATTATTATGGATTGAATTAATGAAAATATCAAACTTCATCTTAACATCACTATATCATAATATCATAAAAGTTCAATAAAGATTAAAGGATTGAACTACGAGCAAAAGAGAATAAATAGCTTTTTCTGTTAAGGTCTGGCAGACAATAGAATAATCTAACGAGTCATACTTCTTACAACTGTTGAAACCTTTATATTGATAGAGAACCATGAAGAAATAATACACCATCAACACTTATCAAGTTGATAAACTGCATCTAAGAACTCTAATAACATGTCAGTCAATCAAGTATTGATAAAATGAAGGATATCGATCACTCACAACTATGAATAGTAGACAAAAGAACAAATTCCACATAAATTACCTCCCTTACGACTTCTATCCACCCGAATATATCCGTTCTCTCCCCACTACCTTCCCCAAGAATTCTTGGCGATCCACAAACTGCTCCCATTCCCGAAACTCCTCACTCCCACCACCTGCACACCATGATTCAACCTATTCCCACTCCCACAATTAGTCAGCACTCCATTACTATAAAACTGCCAATAAAAATTAGCTCCATCCAACGACACAGACACAGGTCTCTTCATCACCATTCGACTCAAATACTCACAACTGTTTCCATTATAAGCCTGGTATGATTTTATTTTGTATCCTTTTGTGGGTTCTTTGCAAGTCTACTTACGACCAACATAAGGATAGTCAATTTGCTAGGCAATAGATTTGCTTTTCACATAATCAAAAGCATACCCATAAAAACCATTCTCACATCCATTGTTGCCATACCCTCCTGAACAGTCGATAAGTTGCTGCTACGATAGTTGGACATTTCTGCCAGCAAAAAGATAAGAGGTCTAAATATCTGCAGTAGCTATAAATGCATAGCATGAATTGCATCGACCTCCTTGGTTCTTAACTGCACTCACCTTCCCCTTCTATCTCCAATCAACTGATACAGATATAGGCTAGTAGATGGCACCAATCAATGGAAGTTCATCTCTTTGATCTTTTTTGATAGAATTCAATCCAGCTGATCCAAAGGTTTCCTAGAACTCATCTTGCTGATATTCAATGAATTGGTTGGCAGACAATTGAAACGAGGAATGTTCAGAATTATGATCTTTTATTTTTTGAAGGTTAGCTTGTCGAACCAGTTCACGGTAGATCGACTGTTCTGAGAGAGTATGAAGACGGACTAAAGAGGAGTTTGAAGTCAGAATAAGGGCAATCAAGACAACTAGATTTGAATGATATAGATTCATATATTATAATACTAGTAAGCATTTTGGATTATATTTATAGTCTAGCTCATACATATTATTAACGGTAATTTATAGATATTAAAGTAGATCAATTAATTAATCTTCAACCACATCATTTATCAGAAGATGAAGAATATTTTAGCTACAGAAACTGGCTGTCTGTACCTCTTTCTCTCCTCTACCTCCTCTACGTCCTCTACATCTTCTACCTCTTCTATCTCTTCTACTACTTCGATATCACATCACTTTTTAATTCTTCAGATCCAATATACTAAACTTCCATTAATTACTATCCTCCTTTCTTCTTATTATCCTATTTAACTACCTTACTCTTAAAACTTTTAAATCCTCCACTATTGAGCTATCTATCACTGCCATCTCGAACACTTTCAGAATTTTATTCTTGATTATTCTTTGTTTTACTTTCCTCCTCAAAAACAATTTCTTGTTTAGATATACTACTTTCCAAACAACTATCTTTCCTTTCCATCGAACACACCTAGCTTGCCTAAAATCTACATTTATCTTTTTACCTTGACTTTTTAGACTATTCTATAGTAGGTTTCTTCTTCATATTTTATACATCCAAACTAACATCTTTAGATAGTAATTGTTAGATGGCTATATCTAAGAAGGTTATTTTTTTTATTAAATAACCGACATCTATTTTCATCATCAACTACTAACTACAATCTACATATTTTTGTGTTTTCTACCAAGACACCTAGAAGTCAACATAGCCCAATCCTTTCTTCACCAGCATCAAAAAGTAATACCCAATATTAAAAGATCTGGATTAAATTTATTTTTTATCATTGTCTATTAAGATTTTACTAGCCAGACTAATTTAATAAGCTTTTTCAGTATAAAAACTCATCATAAATATCAAACCAATAATCGTACCTATCAGTCCCCCAACATAAGATAAATATACATCCACCTTGCTAAACCCACGAATATATGTTATTTTGCCAGGAGATTTCCTGAATATCACCTCTGCCAAATTGCTACTAATCACATCAGAGGATAAATAACTCGATACAGTAAATAGTTGAGGAATTTGAGGGAGTTTTTAGATTTATACATCAGAAAAAGGCATAATAGTAGTATCTGTTTCAATAGTAGCCTATCTGATATCAGCAGCAGCCCGAATGCCTGATTTGGATGTGAAAACAAACCGATTTCTATCCTATAAATTAACAGTAGTATAGTTACTACTACCAGCATTGATCACACTATCGACAAATAAAATGTTCAACTGGAAATACCCCATCTGCTTCTCTAAAGCAGAAAAACTAGCATCATCCAGACAAGTCGCATCAGCTGCATTGCACCTTCTCAGCGATAGTTTTAGATGAGCATAGAGGTCAGAAGTTGGTCTGCCGAGTATGCTAAACTCATGCTAGAGCGGAGGACATAGACTCTGATGGAACTTCAATTTTTAAAATGAGGAGTTTAGCTATTGATTAAATGATATATGCTACTGTGTGCATGGTACTAGTGGAATATTGGTGGTATTTTGTGTGACATATCCTTGTTTGTACTATTGAATCAACTAGATGTCGAACAATCTGGGTGTGGTAGTGAGATCGATATCCCAGACCATGACGCTGAACATAAATTTACCTTACGGACTTGTTTTTAAAGTCATTTCTGAAGGTGTTACTTCGCATTCTGTGTAGGAGTTGGTGGTTATGATTTATTTTTGAACTATTTTTAAACCCATACTTGAAAACAATATCACGAATATAACAATGACAGCCATCGAAATCATACCTCCAGTTGCTGTAGTATATTATGCCTATCCGTTGTAGCGAAAGAACTTGCTGCTTGGAAACAAATCCACTGCTCTGAAAAACTTCAAGCAATAAGACAAACAAACCATCTCAGATCCAGTCAATAATTATTATTTTATTATCCAAAATTAACATCCTTATCATCCAACATTAACATCCTTATCATCCAACATTAACATCCTTATCATCCAACATTAACATCCTTATCATCCAAAATCAACATCCTTATCATCCAACATTAACATCCTTATCATCCAACATTAACATCCTTATCATCCAAAATTAACAGAATATACTACAATTCATTGCAACTCATTCATAAACTCATTCATCTTTATTTTGACTACTATTGATCAAATTGATAATATTGATTATATTGATTAATAGATGAAAAGGATGTTAAAATATCTAGATTATTGTTTACAACATTATTTAAATAATTTGAATAGGAAAATGCCATCAGTACTACAATGTCTGCACAAAATGCTGAGGACAGTCGATCTCTTTCCCAACAGCAAACTTCTCCGCTACAACGGATAAAGTTAATACACCACATCCACGGGAGGACTCATCTCCACTGGAGTCATAATCATCTTGTTCATCCTGTTCGCTAGCATGGGAATCAAAACAGCTAAAAAATAAATAATCAACTCGTCCACATCCATTCAAAGTGAAGACTAACCTTCAGAACTCAAACTCAAAAGCTCAGCTGATAACGGATTCATGTTCACCATCTTCATGCCAGGACTCAACCTCTCACAAACCAAAATATTCAACTTCACACTCACACAATACTTCTTCTCTACCGGCTTCGTCCTTCACAACCAAACCAACATCCCTCTTTAACAGTGCACATAGCAACACTATGGCGCCACCTCATCCTTAAAAAATCAATTTCACAAATTAGGCGTCAGTTCAGGTCTATGCCCTCCCATAGGCCAATAATTCTCATTGATAGGTAAGGTCTCATCTGATCTATACGGACAATTCAAAATATCAGTTACAAAATGTGACCAAGCAGTCGATCCAACTTGTCTTAATGATTCACAGATATCAGCACTGCAATCATCAGTCGGACAGTTCCAAATAGCTATCCCTATTATTAATGCCAACATCAATCCAGGTAACAGTTAGTATAAAACATATTATTTATAGGATTAAAATCATTTCTTTTTTACTACTAGCTTTGGAATCAGTGCATCGATTGATATTCAAAATAACTAGGTTTAGACTGATATCAGTTTGATGCCCTTTACCAATTTAGTGAAATAGAGTGTGATTAGTGTTCCTAATACGGCTAGAAGTTCAAATTATCAAAATACAGGTTCATAGTATTTTTAGTTTATTTTTAAAAAATCACCTAAAATAACTAAATACACCAGAACCTTCAACAAAATAGACGCCTACTTCTCATACGTGGGAGGACTAGTTGGCACTATCATAGGCCTAATGTTCATCATGAGCAACTACACATAAAAAGCATATTAGATAAGTCTAGCTAATAAAATACTCCTAGATAAAAATAAATAATAAATACCCTCCAAATACTTCAACTTGGGTTATTATATTGCCACAATCTTTTATTCTGTTTTAGACATATTTAAAATAAATACTAATTGGCCCACAACAAAGACATTTATTGAGGCGAGCTAGTAGATATCTAATCAGATGGATATCACCTATATAATAAGAAAGTTGCTGTTTTTAGATGCAGTGGTATAAAAAATAATATAAAAACATTAAATATAATGCATATGTTTAAGATAAAAACCCACCATTGATAAATGTAAGTCTTTTAGAAGAAAACACTTTGGACTGGAAGTTATCAATAGCAATAACATTAATAAATAAAATTATATCAGTGATAATCTACTATCCTAAAACCTATCTCCAAAACATTTAATTACCAATAATAAAGTGGCTAATTCGATATTAAACCAATAACTATCAAATAGCAATAATAACAATGAAGATGGGAAGTCAAATAATTAGGACAAAAATAAATATACAAAAGAATAGAATGAGGATGTTAGTGCTATGCAATTTAGCTAGAGAGAATAAGATTATTATGATTTCAAGGAGGCTGTTAATAAATTGGTATAGTAGTCAAAACAAGGTAAAACTATCAGTAAAAATATCATATCAGATATCGATCCTTCAGTCATATAAAAATTAGGACTAGAAATTAACAGTGATAGATAGAAGATAAAAAGGCAATAGATATAGAAATTGAATGAGAAATAAATCTAGTTGGAAATAGTAGATGTTTAATAAAATTCATAATGATCGTCATTTATTATAAACTATTATATCATCTAAAAGTCTTATACTTTCTATGAATAATCACAAAAGAATGGTATTTTATAATGAGCTTATAATATTGACACTAATTATTTAATCTTTGACTATCGAATAAATCATAATGTAAGACGACTACTAGGTGGTAATAATCGGAGCAGGAATAGCGGGTCTAGCTGCCTCTAGAATTTTTACCCAACATAAAATACCTCACCTGATGCTATAGAGCAGAGATAGAATAGGAGGTAGAATTTGCAATTCAGAACTAGATGGAGCCATAGTTTAACTAGGAGCCAGCTTTGTTCATAGTCCAGACAAAAACAACCTCATAACTGAGCTGATTAAATAAAAAAACATATCAACCATCCCAGCCAACTATCATCTAGAACACCATTACTACTAAAACGAAGGTCCTCTCGACTGCAAATGGATAGATAAAGCCTACACTCTCCATCACCACTTCAAAACATACATCAAAAAGCATCTATAAACCCACTAAGATTGCTCCTTATAGTTCATCATGGACGAATACCTCTCCCTTAAAGAAAAACCCAACCAGCAAATCGCCAACATGTTCGATTTCATCATGAGAATATATGGTAATATCGAAGGAGCAGAACTCGATCAACTGTCAGCCAAAGATTATCTAGAATATTAGGTATAAAGTTAAAATGACTGCATGGTAGTTGGAGGGTATCAAAGGATTGTTTAATAAATTTATAAATAATGCTAGCCTATACTCCATCTCAAACATAAGGTATAGAGTATCAACTACTAGCATTAGATGATTAAAATAATAGCCAATGGAAAATAATTTAAAACTAAATGGCTACTATCTAGTCTACCTTTAGGCCTTCTCCAGCAAGAAACAGTCTAATTTATCCCTCCTCTTCCCTCATAGTATAAAAAATCTATTCATTCTCTAGGCAACGGAATAGCGAACAAACTATTTATAAGTTTTTAGGAACCTTTTTGGGGTAAGAAAAAAGGATGGTTAAATTTTATAAGCAAACAAAAAAACAACAAATATCCCGTCGCACTAATCCTACCAGAACCAAACAAACACATCTTATGCGTTTTTATATCAGGCAAATTCAGTGAATAAATAAGTGAATGGCAATAATAACAAGTAATAAAAGACTATTTGCTATTTCTATATAAATACATAAACAAAGACATCAAAATAATCGACTATAAAATAACCAACTGGCACAAACAAACCGACAACCTAGGATCCTACTCGTTTTGCAAAGTCCAAGGAAATCATAAATCTAGTTGCAACATCTTGCAGTAGCCTATAAATCAACAACTGTGGATGATTGGATAGCATGTACATGATGAAGCCAATGGATGCGTACACGGAGCTTATTAAACTGGAATCAAAGCTGCTAGGACAATCGTGAAAATCATTCAAAATATTATTTGATCTGCTAGAAATGTCTATAATAGATATATTTGACAGTTATCAATGTAGTGTCCTTTGTTATTCTTTATTTAAAACCATAAAAGTTATTAAATTTGATTGTTCAGGCATAACCCAACCCCAACCCCTTGCTTTTAGAATAATATAGAATCTATATACATTCAAAAATAGTACAAAAAACATAACTAATAAATATGTCATCTATAATACCATTTACTATCATATCACAATATCTTTTTCTCCTTCCCATCCTTCCCATCTTTACTAGTATGCTTGTATTTATCAACTTTCTTCAACATATCAGGCAAATACTCTAAATAAGGTGAATTCCCAGTCAAATGCAAATTTCTTTTATTTCTTTTCCGCCCAGCAGCTCTTCTTCTCTCCCTCACCCTCGAATCCTCTAAATAAAACTCTCCTGATGGCAAATTCTCAATCTCATTGAAAGGGTCATCCTTCAATATCAATATATCATCACACTATTTCTTCTACCTGAAATCAATAGTTGTCCCCTTCTGCCCAGAATAACTAAAATCTTTGTTTTATTTATTTCTTAGCCTTTTAGTATAAAAACCACTTACTCCTTCAGAATTGTCGAACATTTACTTCTCTACAGTAGTTAGTTGTAACTCTTATATTCCCTATTCACCTGTTGGTTGCAAGTTAATCAAATTCAAATAATTTTGTCTTTCTGCACTAAGCACTCCTTTAGGAATACGAGATGGAGTCGCACCGACTCTTTTCAAAGGAGAGCTAGCCTCTCTTTCCAATTTCCTCCTCTCCTCCTATTTCTATATGATAAAAGCCTATATTTCCTAAGAACACAATAGATGCACAAAGCTGCCTTCTTGATTCTGTACTTCGCCAACACTGATAACAATTTTACAACCAACCCACAGACACAAGCCAACTACAACTCTCACACCAAACTGATCAATAGCCACAATACTCAACAATGATATAATATTAAGTTATCCAGAATTGCTAATCGAAGTGCTAAGTACCATAACAGTTTGCAACATCATTACTATAGCAATAAACATAAAAATAGTTATAAATGATAACTACACTATACATCTTGGCGCCTTCTTATTAGATTTATTTGATAGCGATGATTACAGTGATTTTACTACTATAGTTGGCTGGTTACTAGCAGCAGGTTATATCTATAACTATGATTATGGCTGGTTCATAACATCCTGCTTATTCTCTACCTTGTTTTCAATACTCTATCGAGAACAGCTCTACCACTTCTTCACCAAAACCTACCAAACCACAAAAGAGACTACCATCAGTACTGCACTAAGAGCAACTGGCCAGATAATGACATGATTGATTTTCAAACAAGCAACACCATAAGTAGCAATAAACAAAAACTACTTCATCAAATATTTTTTATCATCCATTGTTGTAGTTCCCAATAGCGTGTACTTCTTGAGATATGAGATCGCTACCATTTTGTCAAAATTTATATCAGATATCTGTGTTGGTTTAGTATTAGTAGTTGAAGTTATTCTTTTGAAAGGTTTTTGTGATTTTTTGAAGATATAGAGCAAACAACCTGAAAAGATTAGATATATTGTAGCTATTATGATATTCAGAGGCATTACATCGAATTTTATCATTTAACGAATTAGTTATTATATTTAGATTCTATATACTAAATTATCATAAACAAACTATCAAACAAAAACCATCTCTTCATCATATTAAATTAGTTATCTACAAGAATAAGATAGTGCATATTTGTCATTTTGGTGATAATAAAATGATAAATATCGAATACCACCCATCAACATTTGTCAAACTTTTGCTATTAATCTCCTAAATAACACCATGAAAATAAACATCTCAGCCAGAAAAAAGATAATTTAAAGGTATTGACCTTTATTTTTAGATCTAGACATCAAAAATAACCAAAAAATCATACATACATTTGAAGAATATCTATATAATAAAACATAAATCACTGTCAAAACTGGTCTACTCATCATGATAGAAGACAATAGTTAGTTTCTAATGATCTAGTAATAAAAAAAACAATAAAAAAAAGTAGAATAGTCATAGCAATTCCTTCAAATAGTATACTAACAATAACTTAAAAACAAAATAAACCATGATCTCTACCTTAACTCAATGCATGCTAACTCCCATTAACAATAAAGCCAACATTTATGAAATAAAATTAGGAAAGAAGACTATTGGTATACTAGTATTTTAATAGTTATAGATAGATAGTACAGTAATGACTGCTTAGATTATCATTTTTTCTATTATTAGTCTAGATATACCACAACAGGTGAACCCTTACTCGAACTGCTCCCCTTAGAATACGACCTCTACTTCACATTCACCTTCTACTTCATCTTCATCTTCAAACCTTGAAGATTCTCACCTTGGTTAGTCTATCCGTTCTTCATGATATCTTTCTCACGCTGACTCATCTAGTTCAAACTCACACTCTATATCTATCACTACTATTACATTCATCTTATTCAGCAACTCCTTCTAATCCACCATCAATCTCACTTCCTTCCAAATAGGACTATTTTGTCCTTCTTCTCTCATCATTTTTTCCATTTCTATGAGATAGTTTTGCTGTGGACCAAGAATAGATCCAGGTCTAACGATTCTGATCCATCCAATGAAGCCAGCAGCAGGAAAGTAATAGTGTTTCATAGAATAGCATCCGATAAGAGTACCAGTTCTTCCAAGCCCAGCTTTACAATGAACAGCAATAGCTCCTTTCTAATTTTAGGCAACGCTAATAAACTTCCTAACAATATCCAAAGAAGGAACAGATCCATCAGGAAAGTACAACTAGTGATGCTTGATTCCATTTTTAACAAAATCATTGGCCTCGTAGGTTTTATTATTCAATCTGACAACAGTGGTAATATTCAACTTTTTAAAGACAGGGACATAGTCTGTTGGCGTAAAGGTTCTATTCTTAGTAACTGGATAATTACACCATATTTGTCAGTTGGCTTATCAGATGGAGAACTAAACGCCATAAATTTATTCGGCAATATCCAATTCAAATCCCCATTCTCTATCTTCTAGTAGTGCTAGTACTAAACCAGATTAAATGTTTTATAATTGAACCATCCCAACTTAATCGCATACTACAAACCTATCAAACAATCCAGCAACTATCCTAATCATATTTTTACTGTGCATTTATAGGTACACTCTGCATATCCTGCATCTCTGAAGGGTTTTAGCTTGATCTCCTTGAATGGCTAGAAGGCCTACTTAGCAGTCCTACCCATCGATATGATCTTTGTTATCTAGTGGATATACCTGAAATGCTCCCATGAGATAGGCAGCATTGGCGCATTTATCTGGAAGAGTGCTGGTATAGTGATAGATCTGATTGGATTTGTATTAGGGGTGTGCTAGTAATTTTTATAGTTCTGTAACATACTTCCATGTTTTTCCTATACTTAATGGTCCAAAATCTTCATTAAAACTGTCATAAACCAGATCCTAGATAACGAGTTCTAGTACATTGTCGATATTAAAATAAAAAGATTTTGCTATGTTCTTTGGCGGGTCATTGTCAGATATCCAGTAAAGCCTGCCTATGTTAATCATCTTCTACCCTTCACTATCTCAACCGCCCTCGTCTTCTTCATTATTAAATCAACAAATTATTAACTCATACAATATCCATAAAATTTATATATCAAAAAACATCACCAAAAGATCATAACAATAAAAGAATATAACCATAAGATCATAACAATAAAAGAATAACCAATATCATTACTAATCATCATTTTTATAATTATATTTATCAATAGATTTGTTTGTTAAGGATTATCATTTATAACTTTTATAAAATATAAATAAATAATAAAAATAGGAACAAAAATGACTCAGTATAGCAGCATTCATAACAACTTATAATATAAAATATAAAGATGCAACTAGTTCTGATAGAAGCCTAGTACGTAACCATATACTGCTATATTGGAACAAAGTAGCAGACACTTAGTACTCTCCGAGATCTAAATGTATAGTAAAGACAAGTAGTAAAGATAATTTTCTATCTAACTAATTTAACTCTGTCCTAGTACTAATAATTTTACAACCTAGTTAACAATCAATTCTCTTCTTTATTTGCTCTATACTCAATCAACATTCTGATGGTAAATGATCCCAACTAGATACAAGAACTGATCAGCCATGTCCGTAGTATGAATTCTAGAGAGTTTTAGCTGAATTATTTAAGAATACAAGATATCAGCGCCTCGAGAATTGAAGAAAATATCCTAAATCAATATCTATCAAAGAAATTCAAATGGAACCTAATCAAAACCAACTACTTCATTGAAAGAAATAAGATTGATTCAGTTAAAAAGATGCTATTATACGATAAATATCCTCACTGGTAAAGAAATACTCTTGAAAAGACCCTTTAGTTCAAGAAGTTTTGCTAGAATGAGAAAAGATATCAAGAAGAGTAGTAGTGATTGTCAAATAAATATATGAAATAATATTGTTAAAGTATTAATTATAGATAACAATCAGCATAATTGGGGTTGGGGTTGGGGTTGGGGTTGGGGTTGGGGTTGGGGTTGGGGTTGGGGTTGGGGTTGGGGTTGGGTTTTTAGTTATCATGATTAATTATTGCAAATATAATCTTATTTATATCTTATTCATTTATCAATAATAATAATAAGAGACATAATCATTCTTTATCTTACTTCTTTTCTGAAGGTTTCATAAGCCATCTTCTCTTCTTTCTTCTATAAATCTTTATTTTAGCTTTTATTTTTTTCTTCAATGTATCTTTGATTGAACTTTTCTAATGATAAGTCCAATAAATTCAACCGACAAGAAAGAGAGAAATGCTAAAATAAAGGCTTATAGAAGAAAGAAGATAAATCTAGATAAAGTCTAGCTTTCAATTTTTCAAAATGATAATGGATTGAATCATTTCTTTGAATCTTTAAACGACCATCGATCTGAACTTTCTTCTTCTTTCTTAATAACTTTTTAATTATTCTTTTTCTCTACTTTTTACTCTTCTCTAAAAGGAACAACACAAAAATTCTTCTCATGATAAAAACATTTCCATTTATTAACAACTTTCTACATCTATTTCATCTAAGATGATGATAGTTATTTTGCTATTTCCTTTATTTATTTTTCATTGTCAAATAGTTATTCAAGTGTCAAATCATATTTTTCTGTTTCTCTTGGTATTTCATCTAAATTGAATAATCCTCTGAAATAATTTAGACTTAATAATGTGTTTTTACCTGTATAATCTTATTCTCGATATAAATTCTCTTTAGGATCAACAGGTAGCAAGTGATCAATCTTTAAATCAGTTTAAGAGTAGTCTTTCCAAACATATATGTGCTTGTAATAACTGAAATACTAAAGAACTTTCACAGAATATAATGCTTTAGATGGATATTCGCATTTGATAATATCCAAAAAGTCTTGACAATTATTACACCTCATTGCAATAGCCATGATCTAATAATTTTATAAACTTTTATTAACCCAAAGCTATGAATGAATAAATAGTCTGTATATTAGTTTTTTATTCAAGTTATCTTCAGAACATATCAGCCAATTTTTAATAATTTTTTTCTAGTTCTGAGAGTTCTCATTATATTGAATTTTAAGATATTTCTAGCTATTTTATTCATTCTTATATTTTTACTTTATTTATGATTATTTTTATTAAGTTTGAGTAAACAAACAAGTGTTGTAAACTAAAAAACCTTTAGCTCTTGAAAAAATGCAATTAATTTTCTTGTCTATATACAATTTAACAAGCTGAGAATCTGCCTATGTAGGAGCTACAATAAAATTTCTTTTGCTATTTTTGAAGATTTGAGCGATTATATTAATTATTTCATCATAAATTACCCAAAAAAGTTATACTTATGGCTTAAAAGACTATTTTTCCTTAGATTTCTACTATTTTTATTTCTACCCAACAACAACTTTACATATCACTTTATTCTTCTTGTGTTTTTCATATGACTTTTTGTGTTTTTCATATGACTTTTTGAATAATGTTTTTGAACCATCAACAATATAATAACTGTTTTTATTAGCTTTTAAAATTATATTTTTGAGTTTTTGGAAAAACTACAAAATAAAATTATTAATTTATTCTTTGATACTTGAAAATATTATTTTTTGTTAACTTTTTTTTTTTAAAGAAATGTCTTTAATAATGTTTTTGATCTAATATAAATCAACCTAACCAATAACATTACAGACATCTACTCCAACAATATATGATTAATCCAATATAATTTACTCTTAAATGATAGGTTCTAGTCGTAGATATTTGTCTGATACCAAAAGATGTCTATTTTAATTAAATTATTTCTCAATACCTGATAAATATTAATCCCATTTTGATAATCTAAATAATAATACAATTACATTATAAATTGTTTTGAATTTTAATTCTTTTAAAACTAGATAAAACTTTCTAGTTGAACTCTTGATTTATTTCTTACATTGAAAATACGTTTGCCATATTAAGATTTTATATAAGTTATCTAAACCCATTATTTAATACTGTTTAACATTTTTTTTGTGCAAGTAGAGATAATAATATCTATCAACTAGAAATAAGAGTGCACTGGTATATTATGACAATTACACTTGACCTTATTTTACACCAAAATATTTTGAAGACCATTTCTGTTTTATCATTTTGACTATATCATCTATACTTTTTCCTAACAAAACCTGAGAATACTAGTAGAAGGAGTAGTGTATAGTAAAACTGATCTTACATCAGTCAACTAACCGCCACTTTATTATTAACTGTATAATATTTTAGAACTAATTTGATTACTAGCTATAATTAATATCAAAATTATCCTCGTAATCATAGTAGATAATGATCTAAACTATCCTTAAAAAAGGTTTTTTTTTATTGAAAATATTCTTCTTGGCAACATTCAAGCTTGTCCTTAATATCTTTTGATGACATATTAAGCTGCTATCTATGCAAATGATGAAGAAGTAAAATAGTATAATATAATTGATAAATTATCAAGATTCTCTTTTTAATTTTGTTGAAATTGCTTGTAATAAGTATGTTACAGAATGTTTTTTAGTTTATTGATTTTAGACGATAGTGAATAATGGTCTTGAATAAAACAAAGATAAATTCTTGTTAAATAAACTAGTAATGATCAACCAAACATCAATGTGAAGATCAATTTTAAATAATAAATATAAAATAATGCAAAATATTGTTGTTAAACTTAATATCAATAATTTTTATCAATATACTTTTTAACTAAGCATTCTAATTCTCTTAACTTATCAATAATATTCAATGATAAAGATAAATTTGATGAATTCTGATTTGTCTTATTGTATTGTCATTCTCTTTTCTTGAAAAATTAGATTAAATACTTACAGATAATTGCCCATAAATAGGTACATCCCACCATTTACTTCATCGAAACTAAATAGAGCAAATTCCATACAATAAAAATTTAAATAAAGTTCAATAGACTCTACATTGAATATTTATCTCCAAAATAAAATATTCCTAGTTGATAAATATATTAAAACTAAAAATGCTATGTAGATTATCATTAATATCGATGACAAATATTTATTTATTGAATTGATAAAATAAGTGTTGATCGACTACTTGTTCAAAATAAACAGCAAATGAATAGAAAATATTAATTTTGATTCAAATTAAACCTAATATCAACAAAAACCAATTATTATTATGATATTGATATTAGTAATTCATAAAACATTATTTTTTTATAAAAAACCAAGAATAATATTTTTTAGATTATGATTTTACACTATTATGCCTTATTATTATTTATTCTGATTCGCTTTAAGAAATAAATCTAAAAATCAAAAGTATAATATAAATATATTGGTATTTATCAATATAAAATCAAAAAGAAGCAACTATAACATGTCATATCGATTAATAAAGAAGATAATTTATCTTAAATACCTTTGAAGAAATAATGATAAAATACCGTTGCATAAGAGAATATTATATCATTAATTATTTATAATTTAATCATAGATTATCATCATCCTCTATTTTCTCAATATTCTTAAATCTGACACTTAGGCTACTATCTCTCTTCAGATTCAGACGATTCACTTGAATTGGAAGTTGAACAACAGAATTTTGACTTTATATCATTCAAAAATCTCACTATCTAAGGTAATCTTGAAAAACATATCAGTTTCCTAAACTATTTTGTATATTATTTCGATATCGCCAGTTCTAGTATGTATGTCTAACATCTTTCTAAGATATCCTAACTTTTTGATAGTATTTTATGGATTAAGTCATTAGTATCAATGCTTGACTTTTTCTTTCTTGTTTTTAGAACAAACTATTACATCTTTTTTACTGATAACTATAAAAGATCTACTCTTTTTCTATCTCTAATGAAATATTTGACCTTTAGATTCTGGTCTTTAGTTTTACACTGTTTGTAGTTCTTGGTTTTTTATTGAAAAAACTATCTCATAAACTACTCAATAAAAGGAAAAAAACGCATAGGTTTCCATTCATACCACGATAGATTATACATCGGATTTTGTAAAGTGAACTCTATTATTCCACAGAAGTAGATGATCTCCTCTTATGATGTCCAATGATTCGACATCTTAGCAGAGTTTTTAGTAACATCCAACAAAACATCATTGCTTTTTTTATCTTACCAAAGACTATCTATAGAGTTAAATTGATTGGTATTCAGCAAAGCATTCTTCATAATATTCTAGAATTTTACCTTAAAAACAAATTATAAAGACACAATATTACCTTTACATTAAAGGGAGATTAATCAATAATACCTTAAATATGTCAAACAAACAAAATTAAACAATAATCAATCAATAAAAGTATTGTTATCTCAAGGACTTAGACATTGAACTATTCTAGAATATTAATAATTATAAGATAAAACTTTAAAATATTCATTCTATTGATAATAATAGATATATATCTTGTTTAGCAGCCATGAGATATCAAAATACATAAATAATCTCAACAAAAATAAGGTTATTTCTTGTAAATCGATTCGAATTATCTCAAAAATCATTTGATTTGATAGTATTTTGATTAATATAAGTATCTAATTCAATAAAATTAATTTATAACATCATAAAAATGCATGCTCCCTAACGTTTAAACTTAGAATTTTGATTTTCAATTTATTATAATAGCTTCAGATCAGAAAAGTTAAAATCGTCAACCCTCGGAAAAACTATTCTTTATTGATAACTTATTGAATCCTCTTATTCATGCCACTTGCTATCGTTGATATTATTGGAAAGTCAACTAGCCAGAATGATAAAAAATAGTCTTAAATATCCAAAGATTAATATCTTCATTGATCAAGTCTAAATGTTTGAACTATTTCGACCAGAATCATTTAAATATTTTGATAAAAAAACAAATAGTTCAAATAATAATAATAAATTCAAAAAATAGAACTCCCAAATAACCAATAGATTCAATATGTAATATCTAACCTCCCAAAGAATTGATAAATAAGTGATAATAATCCATAGCTATCTTACTCGATATTTAAAATATTAAAATTAATACATTTTTTTGAAATTAAACGGATTAATCATGTCACTTCAATCATCTGATCATACATGGAGAATAAGATAAGAATCATAGCATAGTTTTGTTAACATGTTTCTTTTTATTTTTGATTTGGGATAAAAATTGAGTCGTTTTTGAATTAAATACATATTTTCTATTTCTTACATTGAACATCTTTCATCTCTGAATGTATAAATATCATCTTAAATAGCAGATCAACTACTGTAGAAATAGTCAATTATTAACTTTTGCCCTTTGCAATTGCCAACATTTATACCATGATCTTAAATTCAGTGCCTGTAGAATGAATCAGGCAATAAATGGAATAAACATAAAAAGGATTGTTAAAGTATAAACAACTTAAAAGAAGATATCAAAGGAAAGATCATACTCAGTTTTCAAGTATTTTAGAAGAAAGTAGCTACTGCATATATCATAACTATCTATTTATTATTATTGATTAAATATGAATCCAAATGATATCTTATCTTAATCATTTTAATTATGCTAACGGGGTTGGGGTTGGGGTTGGGGTTGGGGTTGGGGTTGGGGTTGGGGTTGGGGTTGGGGTTGGGGTTGGGGTTGGGCCACTCATCTCGCCTCACCACTCTCTCCCGATAAGTATCAACCTCATAACAAAGCATACCCACCAGCAAAGCCATCAATTTCAGTCCAAAATTTCCACCAAAAATACTCAAACACCTCCAAATAACCAACCTAGCACTCTTAGACGGTCATAGGTCGAATTTCATCGATAAGAGCCCATGGAAAGACAACATTTATCGATATCAGATAGCAACATGTCAAGTTACAACTAGCCCTTGGAGACAGCTAGTAGTCACTATTCAAAAGAGGAGACATAGTTGCTGCTTATGGCCAAGCATTTACAACAAAAAAAGGATAATTATCACTACTAACATCATCGAATAATATCAAAATTATCAGTCCCTGTCTATGGATGCTGCCAGAACACAACACACTTAAAGACAGCGAACTCAGACACAGAAATAAACATATCGACTTGATCACTAATGAGTAATCTTTGAAATACATCGCCATGAGATCCAAAATGTTGTCGACTTTGAGAGAGGAACTGACCAGAAGATAATATTTAGAGGTGTAGACTCCTGTTCTATGGCCTAGTTGCGGTGGGGCAGTTGCTGTATGTTAGTTGTTAAATAGAAACCTTTTAGAACTTATCATAATGACCACAAAATGGATTTGTTTATGCGAATAGCTCCAGAATTGTTTCTCAAAAGGCTGTTAGTAGGAGGAATACCTAAAGTATTTGAGATAGGCAAAAATTTCAGAAACGAATCTATCGATCAAACCCATAATCCATAATTCACATCATGCTAACTATATTGCGCATACGCCGATTACAGAGATCATATTAAACTAACAAAGGAATTATTGTGCGAAATGATAAAAAAAGCAAGAGGAGGATCAAATTGCGTAGTGTAATGGGACAAAGGGAAGGTAGATGTGGCTGGATAGTGGATCTAGGTTGATTTTATCTAAGGATTGGAAGAGGCAACTGGGTAGAAGTTTCCAGAATAATACTAGTCGAAATAATCTATTGCTTTTTTGGATAATTTATGTATCAAATATCATGTTCACTGCTAATAGCCAAGAACACCATAAAGGTATATAATAATATATATATAGATTATTGGATAAATTAGCTGGTCATTTTCTCTAGCCAAAAAGCAACACCCATCCTCTCCTCATCATGCACCATCCTCGCATCCTATCTCCTCTAGCAAAACCACTACCGTCAAGACCTCACCTAACTGCCCGTTTTTAACTATTCATCCGTGGATGGGAACTGGTCAACGCCTACACCGAACTCAATGATCCTCAAATACAAAAGATCAATACTCCACAAGAGTAAGATTTCATTGAGGCTTTGGAATACGGGCTGATGCCATGTGCTGGTTGGGGACTAGGCGTCGATCGATTGGCTATGCTTATATGTGGAGTTGAACGGATCCAAGATGTGATCATATTTCCATTGCTTAAAGATAAGGAGTGATCTTACTATTCGATTATCTGTGTTGAAAATGCATCTATCATACTGGTTAATATATTTATGATAATGATGATAATGAGGAGAAGTCACTACATTGATTTCTGACATTTTATAATTTTATAACAAAAAAAATGGACGTCGAGTCATCATCCAGCTCAAACCAAAAAAACTCATCATCCTCTCACAATTCTTTCTCCCATTCTCGTAATCTATTCGCACTTATCGACTAATCATACCATCTCACGCCCTACCGCTCAAATTTCTAACTGTATCTACTATAAATATTCAGCCATAGCATCAACTCAGGCAAAAGCAGACAATCCCGCGACTCCGATCTCTTGAACCGTTTAGCAAAATAGCATAAATAACACAGCAAAGCAAGCAAATCCCTCCACCGTAACATCAGCGATACCAAGTTATCATAGGGCGTTATAAAATAAAAAAACAAACAAAACAAAACTAACAAAATCTCCTCATCCAACTAAAATTCCAATTCCTAGAACAGTTCCAGCCAACACTAAAAACCCTCATCGAAAATATAGGCGCATAACATAATCCCTAAAATACACAACTGCGTCTGCTTCGTCGCAGGTTAGTGTTTGAACTACAACTGCAACTGTTTTTTATCACCATTTCCTTGCGCGCCTTAATGCTGTCCTAACTGTTTGACTTTAAAGACAAATTTGCCACATAAGAATACCAACATGTGTTCGTGCAAGAAGACAAGATGTCTAAAACTATACTGCTAGTGTCTGTCGAAAGGAGTCTACTGTGGAGTTATGTGTCGATGCTAGCTATGCGAAAATCACTAGCACAGTTCCTCTAGACTAAAGTAGTTGAATAATACCAAATTGAAGGGATGTTCCTGTCAGAAGAGTCAGTGTTTGAAAAAATATTGCTAGTGTTTTAATAACCATTTAAAATGTACCACTAAATGCGGGTGTTTTGATTGCCATAATCAACTATAGACCCTTATCAAATAGAATAATATCGAACAGGAGTACTAGAAAATGGATGTTGAAGAAGAAATGCAGTTCTAGGATATTGATTTTTTTGGTGGTAAAAAAAAATGATTTTTATTTAATTTTATTATCTCCTTATTTACTATTCTAAAGAAATAATTATCTCTTTATTTATTATTCTGGGGTTGGGGTTGGGGTTGGGGTTGGGGTTGGGGTTGGGGTTGGGGTTGGGGTTGGGGTTGGGGTTGGGGTTGGGGTTGGGGTTGGGGTTGGG